>SRPN01000129.1:0-62756 GCA_018360045.1 Claviceps capensis | reverse complement strand
AAATTGAGTCCGCCCAAAAACTTATGGGGCAAAAGTGGGGTAGGTGGTATGAATAGAAATATGGGGTGGTAGAAATAACAATACTCTAAAATAATTGTTCAATGATCATTGCGATGTGACTATGAAAAAAGCAGGCGTAACTTGCTACATTGTCTTTGTAACTACCTACGGCCCTTGGCAAAAGGAATCCCAATCGTCACTTGGGCCCGTGCTGGACAGCCTCACGCAATAACTTCACCCAAACGTACCTATACATAGACAGGAACGTAAAAAAGCCACTTTGCATGCTGAAGGTGCACGATTCAAGATTGGGCATCATCTAAAGAGTTTTCAGAGGGTATTCAGATGGCGCACGTGGATCAAGGTGATTGACGCGATGCGATGGTTTTGCATTGTTTTGGCGCCTCCTGATGAAGGAATCTAGGGACTAGGGACTCGGGACTCGGGAGAGATGCTGGGAAACCACCATTTTTCTTCGTCTTCGTCTTGTTTTCCCTTCTTTAGGTACCTTTTGGGTTAAGTCTGTTTCCTCCACTTGGTCAGCCCCACCATAAAAACTCCTCCTTTTCACAACACCAAAAACCGCCCTCTCAGAAGCATCCATCATTGTCTCATCCACCTTCATCTCTACACGAGGACTTAATCTCAAGGATGCCTCGCAGTGTTCACGCGCTCTCAACGAAAGGGGCGGGAGCCATCTCCTCCTAGAGCCAAACGTGCTCCCGGCTGAGCCACACGCTTCTCCAGAAACGCACCACCCCCTCATCAGACTCGCTCCCCGTGCTCTCGCCCCTTGAGCACTAGGTAGTAGTGTCTCGAGCATCCAATGAAATGCTTCGGCGAATAGGTTGAATATGAATGGTGATGTGTGCATCCCAAAAGGGGGTGCTTGGATTCACTTGGCACAACCGTGCCCAAACCGAGAATTGCCTCCCTTTTGGATTGCGCACCGCACCTTTCATATTTAACCTATTGGCCGAAGCATTGCACTGCATGGTCGAGGCACCATCACCATCCAATGTCCTCCTGCGACATGACCTCGATGACTTCATTTTCGTCCTCTTCACGGAAGATATTCAGCGAGCACCACTCATCCACGACACCTGGCGGGCGATTACCGACTTCCTGGGTTTGTATCGCAACGACTCGATGGACGCCGAGAGCACGTGCGCGGATGTGCTCGGAACTGAGGTCGAGGTCGAGGTCGAGGTCGATACGCTCAACATGCAAGCGCGCCTATCGAGCAAGAAGGTGGCGAAGGCCAATACGTAGCCTGATCACTAATGCGCTCACCCTGACTACGGTGACCCTCCGCAGATTCAAGAGCTCACAGGCTTCCTCAACTTCTGTACAGCGGCAATACTCATTGGGCGTGCGTGCCTAAGCCGTGACCAGGTTGATTCGTTGAAGCACTCGGCCGTTGGTCGTCAGACGCTGTCAACCGATAGTACAGAACAGATCAATAGCACCTATTCATGCTGCAGCGACGGTTCGAAACCAAAAGGTGAAACCAAAACCCAGACAACCAACAGCATTGGGGCGTCGGCTTGGGGCCTCACTTCTCGCACGAATGGCTTGCTATAACGACCGGGCCGGAAGCTCGTCTTCGCAAAGAGCCCCCACAATGACTCTCTCGCCTACGAAGACCTTCTACGGTTTCCGGCAGGCCTACATGCGGCTCACGCCTCCCCAAATAAAGCGTCTTGAAAACAATACTACAAGACCCTCTCTCTCCCTCCCTCTGGAGTCTGCATCGGTATTGGCGTGGTGAATTAATCGACCTCAAACGCATGCCCACACTGCACCTCTTTTTGCTGCAAGAATCTACTTAGCATTTTCCAAGAGTCAAGTAAAGGTACATGCATAGCCTTGTCATCAACTCGAATGCTTATACTATTCACACGCGCTCAAGCTTATGTGTCTTACGAGCTTACTATACACGCCATGTGGGCGACCAAAAACGATTCAGCGTGGCTGTACGCGTCCACCTCACGACCAATCTCCATCCAAAAAATCCGCAACTCTCTTCCCAGCCATCATGTCCTCGTGGATCTGCGCAATCGTCCAAGACTCAAAGGTATGTCCCGGTGGAAGATTCGTATTCTCAAAGTCCGCACCCTCGACCAAATGCGCAAACGCCTGCCCGTACTTCTCGTAGACGTACGCCTCTGGATCGTGTCTATACACCCACCTCGGAAAGCGGACGCGAACACTCTCAGGATTCTCCTTGATGGCGTCTTCCATAGACGAGCCGCTGAGGCCTTCCGCGTTGACAAACGACATTTTTTGCACACAGCTCACGCGCTGGTACCGGAGGAGGTTGTAGATGCGTGTGCCTAGAGGAGCGCCTTTGGAGCCAGCGGATGAGCATGAGAGGTGCAGACACGAGGCGAGCGTCACGGCATCCTCAAGAGCCAACGTACCGCCGCTGATTGATGCAGGGATGCTACTATGCGCGGCGTCGCCGACTTGGACAACGCGGCCGCTCTTGGATGTCCACTCGCGGCGTAGATTGCGCCAGAGTAACGGCCAGTGCACGATGCTGCCTCTTTGGGTGTTGTTCACGAGGCTCTTGATCACGGGGTTCCAGTCCGGGATGCGGTTAAGCACTTTGGTGACTTCTTCCGGGTCGACGTCTGGCTCCCAGGACTCGATGGGCTCATTGCCGCCCTCGTGCAGGAAGGAATCACGGGGTGTGAGTCCAAAGGCGACGAACTCGGGCGAGATGAAGAGACCGAGATGCATGCCGGGCCCCATCCAGAACTCATGATGCGATATCCCCTTCTCTATAACGTCGCCCCATCGCGCGCGGAAGGCCTCGTCCCGAAGAGCCCGCTCTGTTGGGAACGCGGTGCGGTACACAGACATGCCACTTGAACGGCTGGGCGTGTGCGCTCCAGCGATTAACAGATCCGATCGAGTCCTGTTCGCGTCAGCAGCGACGACAAGGTCTGCGAACATGATGGCGCCTTGGTCTGTGATGACGCCTCCAAGCATCGCTGCTTCGTCGTCAAAGTATTTCTCCACACGCTGACCGTACTCGACTCGGATTCCTACCCTGGCTACTTGTCGCATCAGCATGCGGTAGAAGTCCTTGCGGATCTGGTGCGGTGCCGCAAAGGGGATGCCCTTCCATGCAGCGGTGTACTCGGGGTCGTTGTGCCCGAGAGAGGTCGGCCCGAGGATGAGCTCGCCGTTGTGCTTGCGATAATACATGATGCTGTCCATCTTGCTTTTCCCGAGCTCTGCACACATGTCGGGCCAGTGGCGGAATGCTCGAAGGGCGGATGGGCCGATGACGATGACGTCGCCTGGGATGAAAGGGGCACATTGGCCGCTTGTTAGCGGTGGGAGGCTTTTCTGCGATTTTTTCCACGACTCATCAACTCTCTCCGTCTATCGGTTCAATGACGCAAACTTACCAGTGAACACTGGGCCGTTACTTCTCTCCAGGATTTTGACAACATTATGGCCTTTTCTCCAGCATTCCAGCGCTGTCATCAATCCGGATGGTCCTGCACCCACGACAAGCACATTGAGTTGAGTTTCGGGACACCGTTTGGGGAGCCGATTGGAGTCATCGTTCTTCCACAAATCGGGTTGAAACTCATTTTGGTCTGTCTCAACGAGAAATTTGTCTACCATGGTGGAATCACTTTTTGCTTGCACAGTATGGATCGTCTATTACTCTGCGGGCGGAAGCACTTGTCCCTGCAGAGGGGCCCGCGCTGTTAAGAGTCTACCAGGAGATACGGAGAACAATGAGGCGCTATTTCCGCATCAAGCTATTGTTTTGTGACACGTTCGGGTATCACTAAGCAAGGCTGGAGGCGCTTTTCGCCACTAATGTCACGAGTTCATATGGGCACGGTTTACTTGATTGATGTCGGTGCTCGGGCTCGACTATTTCGGCCGAACGCCGATGCTTTTTACTCGAGAAAAGATGCACAGTACTTTTTCATGATCTTATACTCCAACAGGCAAATCACTTACTCAGATTGTCTTTGGGTCATCACCAGCAAACGAGCGCTTGAACGAAAGACTTTTTACATGACCTCTTGTTTGGTGCTGCAACGATCGACACAGGAGTGCCTCTGCTGCTCTGCTGCTATCAACCAGTCGAAACAATGGAATCAACCACCCCAGCCAAACCCGATTTTTCAAACAAAGTCTTCGCCAAGGACGAGAAGTTCTGGCTCAACTACCTTGAGGGCAGGCCCACAGCGCCAAAGTCCTTCTTCGAGCGCATCTACCGCTACCACGAAGAGCATCGTGGCCATTTCGACACGGTCCACGACGTAGGCGCCGGCAATGGTCCCTATGCGAAAGAGCTGCGGCTCAAGTTCTCGCACGTCATTGTTTCGGACATTGCTGCCGAAAACGTGGCGCTCGCACAGGAGCGTCTGGGTGACGACGGGTTCCAATACCGCGTCAGCCGCTTGGAGGACGCGGACGACATCCCGCCCGGCAGCGTGGACATGGTCTTTGCCACCAACGTGTTGCATTTCTGCGACCAGGTCGTGGCTATGAGAGCACTTGCCAGACAGCTACGGCCCGGCGGGACTTTCGCATGCGCATGCTTCGGGTCAGCCTATTTTGCGGACGAGAAGGTGCAGGAAATCTATACCCGTATCGGCCGAGCTGGGGCCCGCCTGCTCCTCAAGACGCTGGACGACCCCGAGAGGCTTCTCCGGGCCATGGACCGCACCGACGGCATCTATAATGTTGCGCCGCTGGATGAAAAGCTCTTTATGCCGGGCGCGCAGCGTGTGGGCCTGAATATGCCCGAGAGGGGTATGCTGTCGCCTCTTCCCCCGGAAATGGAGGTGGCGGATCGGGATGAGTCGCACGTGAAGCCGAGTGATGTGCTCATCCAGGAAAAGGAAGATGGATGGACATTTTCGATGGACATTGGACAGATCAAGGCGCACATTGAAACGTTTCCCTTTGGGAAAGACGTGGCAACTGAGCTGAGTCCGCTGTGGCGGGAGATGGAGGATACGGTGCAGGAGAGACGGATTGACGGGCATTGGCCGGCCAAGATTATCCTGGCGACGAGAGCCGAGGCGAGTGTGGAGTAGCGGAATCTGGGTCTCGGAGATTTTCATTCTACGTCGGTGTGTTAATCTACCGGTAATATATCATGCATGCATGGCGATGTCGTCATCGGGATACGGTCAATTGAGTCTCGTCCGATATCAAGCACCTTCTTGCAAAGCCTGCCACCACCGGTGATTGAGATCAATCTCGGCATGTTCCGAAGACCGAGACATACCTATCTACCCGGTGCAATGACAGTCCATACAATGAATGGACCGAATCTGGGGCAGATCTTTCCCCGTTCCCCCCCTCGCGCCACGGTTTCACATGCTCTCTTGAGAAATGCCGTTCAAGATGCCGGAACGAGAAAAGATTGAAAAGAGACTCTGATTTGGCATGTCTATCTGCCCAATGCCTGCTTGTCAAACATGCTTTAGAAGATCCTAGACAGATTCTCCACATTTCCCTCCTCCACGAAGAATCTACACAGGTTTCCCGGAAAATGCCTGCCCCTGCCGAGATCCAGCAAGCGACGCTAAGCAACTTCGTCGATGCGTGGAAGAGGTGGAACGCCGACGACTTTATTGGTCTGTGGTCTGACTCATTCACGTTTAAGGTCCTGCCACTTAGCGATGGGAAGCCAACGAGGCCACGGGACAAGGTTGCACCGCTGTATAGGAATCTCATTGGGACGCTCACGGACTATAAGGTACGTTTCTCGTGAGCATGCTCAATACATGTGAATGAAAACGGATAAAACATGATACAAAAGTAAAGATGAGGCTATTAAAAGCATGGAGACGAAGACTGGGGCATATCAAAAAGCGTGTTCATCTGTCTTACTCTTCTTCCTTTTCTTCTTCCATTTGAGACGGAGTAAGGGAGTTCCAGCTGACCCATTTATTGTTGCTCAACAGCTTGACGTCAAACACATTGTTCACGACGCCTCAAAGGGCAAGGCCTGCATCTACGCCGTCGCGAGCGCCAACGCCCCCTGTGGGGACTACAAGAATGAGCAGGCCATATTCATCACCTTCAGCGAAAGCGGAGACAAGATCGAGAGCATGGAGGAGATGAATGACAACGCATTTCGGAAGGAGTGGGATCCCAAGTACCACGCGTATCATGGGTATGGACAGCCTCCCAAGGCGAAGGCGGCGGCAGGTTCTTAGAATAGGGTGCGAGCCTGCGAGGATGCTGTTCTCGAGATGGGCTTTCTACTTCTAGTACGTAGATAATATCATAATGATAGCTGTATATGAGTGCTTTCAGAAATTCAGTGCACACGCGGCTACGCGAAACTAGAAAACGAACAACGTGAGAGTGAGACGTGTAATAAACCATGTTCTAGATCTTACCAGTAACCAGACACCGTAGGAAAACGCATTTCGAGAGCACGGCCGTCAATGTTGAAAACACGTCCCCACAAAGTCAGTGAGATTGCACCACCCTCTGCCGAAAGTCACGTCGTACGAGGATACATTGTATTCGTCATGTTCACGACATCATGTAAGCGGGGCTTTGGCTTCATGTACGACGCCCAGAACAACCCGGCGAGCGACCAATCGCTTTGTCACGGAGATTCGGTTAATGGAAAAGCTGAAAACTTGTAGGGTGTGATTTGGACACAGTTCAATACGTAATAAATACACCGTACTGAGTATACTCATCAGCCCACTTCTCGTCGACAAATAGCCCTTATTACTATTCTTCAGCAGACGGAACCCATGGACGGATTTTGACTTTTTGCGTCAACCCCGCTCTCTCGACTCTCTCGAAGAACGAAGAACAGTATAACTCTCCCCAAAGTGAACGGAACAAAAGCATCGGCCAAAATAAGTGGCAAGTATGGCATCAACAACGGGAACAGAAGCAACGCCATCGCGCATCAGCTTGTCTCAGGACCATCTCGGCATACTGCACGATGCCAAAGTTAATACCGCGTCCATCGAGATAGCCAACAGCCTCCTGCAGAAAAATCACGAAGAATGGCACATGTTCTTCCGCGACCGGGCTGGACACAACCACATTTCACACTCCATTCTCACGTGCCTTGCCCTTGGCGGCTCTCCCGAGGACATCCAGCGTGCGTACGATGACGGCCTAGAAATCCAACGACCTATGCCTCCCCTTGACGACGCCCTGGTAGCGCGTCTGGGCGACGACAACGTCATGTACGAGTCCCTGGGCTCCATCTCACAGTACAGATCATTCCTGGCCTACTTCCAGCACCACATGGAAGAGCACGGATGGAAGGCCACAGTCACAAAGTACCTCTTCTCGCACACCAAGCTCTCCGAGAAGATGCTAGCACGAATGTACGAGGGCGCATACCACCCCGTGATTCATCTCGGCCTGGGCTTCGAGTTCCAGCAGCCAGCCATTGTGGCCGAGGCGCTCGCCCAAGCGGCCGCCCACGACGACAGCAACCTATACACCTACTTCATTGCGTGTGAGGAAGAATCCGAAATCGCGTATCCGTTGCAGCAGGCAAAAACTCTTCTGCAGATCATGGTCGATGCGAGCAGCAGCAAGACGATCCGCAATGCGCCGCACTGGGAAGACTACGGGAATAAGATGCGCGATGGTGTCATTGGCCGCGCATGCAGGGAGACAGCTAATGTGGCGTCCAAGTTTGTCATTCGGAAGGCGCCGGAGTCTTTGCGCCGTCGCACGGCTGAGATGATTGACACGTGTGCGTATGTGGCTGCCTCGAGTCAGCGATCTGGTCGGAAGCGCAAGATTGACTTCTTTTACATGCACATGGTTACCAGCTCGCTCTTCTTCAGCGTCATTGGCGAGCAGGATTGGATTCCTCTGAATGACCGGATCCGCATGGTTGAGTGGAAGGCTCGACTCGATGTGGCATGGTACGTTGTGTGTGGCTGTGCCGATATTCAGCAGCTGGCTCTCACGGCTTATAATGACCCAGTTACGGATGGGATGGGATGGGAGGATTTGTATGCGGCGGTGGTGAAGGAGCATGATGATGGGCATGTCGCCAAGATGATTCGCGCTTTGAAGAATGGCCAGGAAGCTGCGCGGCCGTTTGAGAATGGACCGTACAGGAACGCGTTTCCGCTTCATGGCGATATGTGGCTCAAGGCGGCGCGTATGACGCTGGGTACGACGACGGGATGTGATGAAGACACAAAGTTTGTCATGTTTACGGGATTCGATATCCCGTGGGAGACGCGTCCGGATTTGCAGTAGTGGTGGTTTATATCACGGGTGACGGGAATTGTAGTGGCTGAAGTTTGGATTCTCTCGTCCGTGTATTAACTCACCGAGATCTACATTGCATTGAGGCTTCATAGTTTTAGTTAATTGTGATGATCCGAATGCTTATGAGCGACAAGATAATATATACGTATATGCCAAAGTATCGCAACGGTCATTGACACAGACGAGGCGCGTGATGCACTGAAACTGACTGCGTGCTTCTCAACATTTCGACAAGTCTCGCGCGAAATGGACTGAGAAGTCAAGTACGTGATATTAACGCCATTTCAACGTCACGTTGAGCTTGTCAACAGTCAGTGGTCACACCACGTATTGTGCCAAAGTAAATTGCCATCAACAGTAGCTAGACCTTGTTATTCTTTTACACTACTCTCAATGCTCATTGATGAGTCTGTCGTGAAAGTTCAATTCCATCGCTTGCTACATAGTACAAGGCGTCATGTCTTCACTTTGGGAGTAAGACAATAAAGGCATCGGATTGAAGATGAGGGGGAAAATGAAGTAAAAGAGCAGTGAGAGTATCTTTTATTACTACTACTCGGTGCTAACAGTTTGAACGAAATACTATGCCCCTGGTAATCGGACATGCTCACTCTGCAAAGATCTTGTCGAGGTCAAACTCGGCCCACCGAATCTCAGGCTCAATCCCCGCAAACTTCCATTCGCCATCTACTTTGCGAAACCACGTCGTGGCTCCCCCGTGCCCGTGTCCCTTGAGCACAACTTCCTTCATCTGCGCATCTGCATATTTCTGATGCGCCACCCGCATCTGGTGACGACCCGTGATGGAATCCTCGCTCGTCTGAGTCCAGCGCGTCATTCCCACGAAGTGCTGCGTTTTGATCAAGGGATTTCCTAGGAAGCCGGGGCTGGAAACCATGCCGACGAACTGGTCTGCTGGCAGGGCCTCCCAGAATTGGCCGAACACGGCGCGATAGTCAATCTGTCATGAGAGTCAGACAGTGGTATTGAGAGCGATAGTTTTGCCGTGTTTTCTCGAAAAAAGAAAAAAAAAAGGTGTCGCAGACGGTCGCCAACAAAACTTACTTGAAGCGTGGGTGCAATGCATTTGGAGAGACGATCCCAGTTTTTGGTATCGTAACTCTCAGCCCATTCAAAGAGGGTTGCTTGGCATGCTGTCGCATCTGGAACAGACGATGAGTTAGCATTTTGGAGCGACAAATGCGAACGAGTGGATTTCAGCCGACCTTCGTACGAGGGAATTTTAGACATTTCCAAGGTTCGCTCAAGAGTCCAAGACTATGACTCTATACCGCAGGGTATGCTATTGTTCTTTGAAGTTGGTCTAGGCTCGAAAAGTGTAATTGTATTAACAGCTTAGCCTCACATTTGAGAGGGGAAACCGAGGGGGGTACCTATTTTTTGACTCCGATTCCCGGCAGTAGACAAAAACAGACGTCTTCGGGCCTCAACAACATATGATTGACTCCAATCAAGAGGCTCTCGGTCATTCGCTTGTGGAACCAACTTCAACAGAAGTGATTCGACCGAACTCATAAGCGGTCGACGGGCCCGACGCAACCCCCCGGGTGTAGCCACTATAAAGTCTGCTCCTCCCAAATGAGCAATACAAGAAAAATACATACAACACAGCAATCGTAATACATATCAATTCGTACATCTCCAGAAAATCTTCAGACATGTCGGAAACTCACATTCCATACCGCCTGGACGGCAAGGTCGCCCTCGTGACTGGGTCAGGCCGCGGCATCGGTGCCGCGATGGCTGTTGAGCTTGGCCGTCTGGGCGCCAAAGTCGTCGTCAACTACGTCAACTCAGTCGAGTCGGCCGAAAAGGTTGTAGACGAGATCAAGGGCCTAGGCTCAGATGCCGTAGCCATCCAGGCGGATGTTCGACAGGTGCCGCAGATCGTAGAGTTGATGGACAAAGCGGTGAAGCACTTTGGAGGGCTGGATATTGTGTGCAGCAATTCGGGAGTTGTGAGCTTTGGCCATTTCGGGGATGTTACAGAGGTACGTTGCAAGTCTTGGCCTTTAATCATTGTCTGCACGATTGAGATGCCCTCTTCTATCGGAAGTCCAATGTATTCTGCAATTGAGAAGAGGAAAAGAACAGGACCAAATTTTATGGAAGTAGAACATGCACTTATCAGGAGACACCTCAATAGGAAGAGTTTGACCGTGTCTTCTCTCTAAACACCCGCGGCCAGTTTTTCGTCGCGCGCGAGGCATACCGCCACCTCAACAACGGCGGTCGCATCATCCTCATGTCCTCCAACACGGCCAAGGATCTCAGCGTGCCCAAGCACTCTCTGTACTCGGGTTCCAAGGGGGCCATTGACTCGTTTGTTCGCATCTTCTCCAAGGATGCTGGCGACAAGAAGATTACGGTCAATGCAGTGGCGCCCGGGGGGACGGTCACGGACATGTTCCACAGTTGCTCGCAGCATTACATTCCTGGCGGCGACAAGTACACTGCCGAGGAGCGGCAAGCGGTATGTTGAGACGGTGTTGCAATTTCTCCCGTCTTCGATGAACGTCGCCGTAGAGGAAATTCACGGGCTATGATGGCTGACACTATGGTAGATGGCTGCTCACGCATCGCCCTTGACGCGGAACGGATTCCCTCTCGACATTGCCAAGGTTGTGTGCTTCCTGGCCAGCGATGAGGCGGAATGGGTTAATGGGAAAGTGCTGACGTTGGATGGAGGAGCTGCATGAGCGTATTCCAGTGTTCACCGTTGCTCTGTATGGCGTATGAAAGACAGCTTTGGCCATGGGTTACTTGTAAAATTGCACTTCTGAAGTGTAAGAAGCCACAAGTACTTGCGGATTCTCTCAAGCCCTGCAGTGGATCATGACGTTTCTTCATCTTGCCATAGAGTCAGACTTGCGATTGTAAAGACGCACAACCGACGATAATACGCTTGCAACTGAATCTGTCTCTAGATGATCCAAACATTCAGATCATGATGTCCGAGCAAGCTGCAATGTGTACCTAAGGGCCTTCCAAGTGCTGGGCCCACGTGGGTGGTGGATCTGAGATACATACCTATTCGTCAACGAACGCAATGAGGCATTATTTCTGTTCTGCTGCCTTCTGCAACATTGTGCATAATCCACACACCGATTGTTTCAGATACGGTCCTCTCAGACCCAATAAAGACCCCAAAAGGCCCCAAAAGAACCTTGAACGATTACCTATCTAGGCTATACCCCAACATTGCCCCAATTCCCGACCCGACGACTAATTCCCCGAACGTGAGCACTGCCAAGCAGACCCCACTGCGCCTGCCTAGATAGGAACGATAGGTACGTACCTGCACGGCACGGGCCTAGCGCACGGCTTAGCGATCCATCGAATCATAACAAGCGTCAGCAAACACCGTTGCACTTGCCTGCGATTGGTCCGCATCAGCCCCAACCCGAGGGGATGAACGTTGAGGAGTCGAGGACCGTCGGGTAATTAATCTCGTGCTCGGAATATTGTGTCTTGGCCACGCCCCGCAGTGGCAACCTATCAAAGCTTGCCGTTCCTCCCGATCGGCGAGCTTCCGGTCCGGTTTCCGGTCAGTTAGTCTTGTCCGAAGGGGTCCCGCTTTTACATTCCTCGGGTGGCGAACATGAACAAGAACTTAGAAGAAAAGGAGACAAAATCCGGCAACTCGGGACCCCGTGGGCCGTGGCCCCTGTTCAGCCTTAGTCAGGGGTGTTTTCCCCATGTAACAACGCTGTGCGACATTTATTAGAGCAAGTGGGAACACAATCTTCGGATCGTGATCAAGATTGACCTGAGAGATTGGGGCTTGACTTTCCGATGAAGATTGGCCTAGCCGGCAGCATCTGCACCACCACAACTGAAATTTCGTGAGACCGGTTCTCCTTCCGGGCCGAAACAAGCTCTCTCTCTCAAGTCATGGATTTGCATCTCGGCTCTGGGGTTTGCGGCCCGAAGAAGCAAATTGACCCCCTGAGCCCGATCTCGTGCGACACATAAAGTCGGGGCCTCGTAAAATCAACCCCTCTTTGTGTCATCCTTCTTCTGCTGTTTTCTGAAATTCTCGTGTGAACTTAGTCCCGGACTCCCGTTGCTTATGTATGAAATGCTGTCTCAAAGAAAAGCACAATCATGTGCATGCGTGCGTTCACCACTGATGATGGGGATGTCATATTACGCACGTATCTTACATAAAGCTAGGCAGCATGGAAAATACGTAATGCTGCGCGGGACATGATGATGATGCTGAGGGTAAAAGAAAGAACCTCCCCCCGTTCTTCGGGCTTTAGTGGGTCGTGGCCTTGAACCCCGCCCATGGGCTTTCGTGTGATGTCAGAAATGGCGATCCGATTGGGTTGTCCCGACAGAAAGGTGAGCGTGAGACGTTTCCACGCTTCCACGCTGTGTTTGCAATGTTCCTAGTGATGATTATCATATATGTACATACATACCGGTACCGGCGGCACATATGCCAATGGCGGGGCAGCACGAGAAAACAAGAGTGTTGGGGTTAAGTTCTTGGCCCTAATTAGTGCGCGTCATTTGCCTCACCTTCCCGGGTTTTCTTCCATACCTACATATTGTTCTTCCGTCGCTTAATCGGGGTATTTGCCTAGGTACGTGTGCCCACTGATGATGAAAGCTCCATCTCAATATCTTTCACAATAGAACATATCGAAACATAACACAAAATAATCACAAGGTCTGGGATATTCTTCTGCACCCCCCTCTGATCTCGGTATTGTACCCCAGAACACAATCCATAATGGCCTCATACGCAGTGCTGGGTGCCACCGGGAATTGCGGTTCTGCGCTGATTCAGCTCCTGCTGCAACGCCCCGATGCCTCCATCCACGCTTTTTGTCGGAATAAGCCCAAACTCATAGGCCTTCTACCCGAAATTGAGAAGAGCGACCGTGTCACCGTCTACCAGGGCAGCATCAAGGATACCGACCTGCTCACGGCCTGCCTTCGTGGCCGCCGGGCCGTCTTCGTGGTCCTCTCCAGCAACATCAACGAGCCTGGATTTCGAGTGGGCCGAGACGCCAACAAAGCAGTCATCGAGGTGCTTCGGACGCTTCACAGAGAAGACAGCGGGTCGACAGGTCCTCCTCCCAAGATCATCTTGCTGTCCTCGGCGACACTCGACGATACCTTGTCGCGGAAGACGCCCTACCTGCTCCGACAGATCTTGCACATGTCGGCGTCGCACATTTACAATGACCTGGCAGAGACGGAGAAGTTGCTGCGTGCGGAGCAAGAGTGGCTGACGACCGTGTTTGTGAAACCGGGGGCGTTGTCGGTGGACGAGCAGCGAGGCCATGCGTTGAGCTTCGTCGAGTCAGACAATCCTGTCTCGTACTTGGACTTGGCGGCCGCGATGATTGAAGCAGCAGATGACACGACCGACAAATATGATATGAAGAATATTGGCGTGGTCAACACCAATGGCGCGGCAAGATTCCCCACGGGAACACCACTGTGCATTGCCACGGGGTTATTGCGACATTTTGTGCCGTCTCTACATCCGTATTTGCCGTAACACGCTGCGGAACTTGCTTATCGTGCGAAATTCTCACCTTTCGACTCAGAAGGAAAGGGATTCGAAAGCTCCACTCCCACGAAAGAAAAGGACTCGCTTTGCATGGGCCGAGAAGGCAAAGTTGATACGGAGCTTACGGAGGATCCTGCCCTGGTATGGAAGCTGTCTATCAAGGGTGGCGCCATGAAAAAATGACGTAGCCTACTGGCCAATGCTTTTAGCGCCAACGCCCCCTTCCATTCTTGCAGCAATCATTAGCATAACTTTACTTTTTAGTTACTCCATAGTGATGAATCGGTCAATGCTCATCGCGCCTCAAAGTGACACGGGGAAATCAGAACCAGCAGAAACAGGGCAATAAAAAAGTTCAAGAAGAATCTACCAATCATGGCGGTGTATTATCGTCATAGCTGGATCATCCAGGTGCTTGGTGCCTCTAGTTTTATTGATCACAGATGATCCAACGGAATATAGATATCTTTCTCGCCAAACCATACGTGTGGAGGAATAAAATGGCTGGTTCGTCCATTAAAGGCCCACCCCTTTACCTTGCATGCATGATTATTCCATCGATTATCTGTCTGATTATTTGTCGCATTATCATTTGGCGCTCATCAGGTTATATCGGCGACATATAATAAATAGGCGTCTCATATCTTGTATACGCTCGCAGGCGATCAGAATGACCAACTCGTCAGTCTACGCTGATGTCATTGTCGTGGGTGCCGGCCCGGTAGGCCTCTTTGTCGCATGCGAACTGGCACTCCACGACGTGTCAGTCATTGTGCTGGAACGAGACGCCGATTCCGATAACGTATGGAAAAAAGGGCTTCTGGGAGTCCGCGGCATGTACAAGCCGGCGCTCGAAGCCTTCTACCGCCGCGGTCTCTTGGCCGACCTGCTGTATGATGAGGAGCGAGTCACCCATCTGGAAAAGACTTCCGGATTTCGATATGCTGGCCATTTTGGTGGGCGACTTCTGAACGCCAATGCGGTGGATTTTTCACGCTTCAAGTACCATTTGCCAGGGCCTACATTTCTTCCCGCCAAGACGACCATTGCAGACATCGAATGCGAGCTCTCCAAACGGGCAACGGAACGTGGGGTGCGTATCGTGAGAGGCGTGGAGATCTCTCGAGTCGAAGATGAAGGCGATGAGGTGACGGTCTGGGCCGACAATCAGAGTTTCAAGTCCAACTGGCTTGTTGCATGCGACGGTGGGAAAAGCACAATTCGCAAGGCTGCAGGATTTCAGTTCCCAGGAACTGACTCTGAACTCACCTGCTACATCGCTGTATGTGATGTAGATAAGCCAGAGCTACTCGGCAAGGGCATGAAACCTACCGACGCTGGAATGTATATAGTCAGCGGACCACGACACTTGTATGTCATGGACTTTGACACCACCTTCGACCGCTCTCAAACCGTCACCAAAGAGCATCTCGAACGGGTCCTGCAGCGAGTATCGGGAACGAGTGTCAAGATTGAAGCACTTGAGATTGTGTCAACATTCACCGATCGGTGCAAACAAGCGACCCAATATCGCAAGGGTCGCATCTTGCTCGCCGGCGATAGTGCTCATATCCACTCTCCACTGGGCGCACAAGGCTTGACGACCGGAATAGCAGATGCTTTCAACCTCGGCTGGAAACTAGCATCTACAGTCAAAGGCTATGCATCCGCTGACCTTCTCGACACATACCATCGCGAAAGGCAACCAGAAGGCGCATGGACGTTGGATTGGTCTCGCTCGCAAGTCGTCATCATGCGCCCAGACCCTGCCGGAAAGGCTATTTCTCGCCTAGTCACTGACTACATGGCTACCAATGATGGTACTACCTTTTTTGTCAACAAGATCTGGGGAATTTCTCGACGATATGACCTTGTGGGTGCTCAAGCGCACCCGCTGGTGGGCTGCAGTGTGCCCGATTTTCAATTCGAGGGTGGATCGTATCTTGGCAGCAAGCTTCATGAAGGAAAGTTCATGACCGTCGACTTCAGTGGCAGTAAATTATTGGAGGAAGCCACTGATCTTGTTCAACCTTGGGTGGGATACTTGTCATGTTCTGTGAAAGATCGTCTCGGCATGAACGCACTCCTCTTACGACCAGACGGGGTCGTGGCGTGGGTGGCGGAGGATGAAGTGAAGATTGATAGCTGGAAAGCTGCATTATCACAGTGGATGATTCTACCTGGAGAGACTTGAGGGGCTGCCTGACTCAAGACTGTGTGCGTCAAGTCAGTCGAAACGTCTTAACGTAGATATTAGAGGCTAGAGCATCCTACTCTGTACGCTACCAATGGACGTCTGGAAAAGGGGGGGGGGCACTAGTGGACGCACCCGTGGAGGTTTCATGACATGTTTGAAATAGAATCAGTAGAAATAGGTGTTTAGGCCGATTGATACGTCCCATACGCGATGCGAGCTTAGAATTAATGCGTGAAAACAGTCTGACACACGTTGCAGAAGATCCAAGAATCAAAACCGCTCCGAGGCCCACAAAGTGGTGCATTGTGATTGGCCAAGAGCAGCGGAAAAGGCAAGGCCGATGCAATCGCACGTGACTCGATCGCGCTCTCCTCCTCCTTGGCATTCACCCCCTCTTCTCTTCACGATATCCTATTTTGAGGCTTGCAAGCCAAACTCAACTTGCCCCTCCGGCCATCAGCTGGTACTTAACCACCACGGCGACTGTCGTGCCGGAGCCTGAGCGTAGCTTATGGACCAGGACTAACTTCCCCGTACTATCTCGAACCGTGTCTAGCATTTGCAGCAAGGAACACAGGTCCATTTCCACCTCGTTGGACATCTGATACATGATCAATCCGCGGGCATGCGCCACCGCCGCATGCCTCGCTCGTATAGGCTCGTCCTGGCACGGAAGAAACCGACCCGACATGATGAGCATGACGCCGTTGCTCAGCCGGAGAGCGGGCAGGTGGACTTGGAGCTCGGTCAGGATCTGGCTCGGCACGGATGATGGTAGATGGAGGACATATACGGCAGCATTGGTCACCAATTGTGGTGAACCTGGCACACGATTGGCAATCGAAATCTGTCCTGGCTTGATCGGATCTGAAGGGTCGCACAAAATCGATTCGCAGCTCGACGCTCCGGCCGGAAGCTGAACAAGAAAGCAGAGTTGCGGGAACAAACGAGCCAGCGGCTTGGCAGCCAAGAACGCTCCGACCTGTTGGTGCAACCACCCGCCGTGCGTAGCAGTTCGTCAGTGCTAAGTGCGCCTGCAGCCTCATCAAGCCATCAAAGGTAAGACTGAGGCCCGCGGACAAACCCGAGAAAGAAAAAGGGGGCGGGCCAGTGAGAGTATGAGAAGACATAAAGCAGGTTAAGGAGCAGGGAGATGGTGAGGGCAGAGCGACGTAAAATGCGGGGGCAAGTCTTGGTGCGACGTCTCACCTCGACAACTTGTCCTCCTGCTTTGCTTATATTGCTCCAATGTAACTTGGCCATTGCGTCGGCAAGGACATGATCTTCTGGCAGCCCGCCGGCATGGTGTAGATATGCAGCCCACTTTCGGGAGAGTCTTGGACTCTGCTCTCGAGCCACTTCGAACGGTACCTTGGTCCTCGTCGCCAAGCTAAAGGCAGTCTCGTTGTTCGCATGAGACTCTGTGAACCTCTGCGTCGCCGTCGCCGTCTTGAGCGCCGCGGGAGCTGCTTGCTCAGCTAGAAACATGGCTGCATCCAAATGGGACGGGTTAGTCACGAAGCTCGCCGAGAGAGGCGTATGAGCGACATAGCCTCGTCTTGGTTCGATGAGGAAGCCGCATCTGGCTGTGAGGCCTATCATCTGCGCGAGCTGCTGTTCTGGGACGTTTGAGAGATTGGCAACATCCTGGATCGGGACCTCCTGGCTGAGAGGTATGCAAGCCAGGATTTGGAACTCGCCCAGCCATTGGATACTCCCAAGCATCTCACACTGACACGTCATTTTCGGCAGTCAGTCAAGTCCTTTCATATCTTCGAAGAAATGAGAAAACAGACAAAGTTCCTATCCCCACCCCTTCCCCCCCTTCTTTACGGGGCATGTAGCCGCCGGCCGCAAGAATTTCGTCGAGCACATAAGAAGGACAAAAGGCCACAGACCTGGATGGCAATATTCTCAAGGAACTCTTTGGGGCCACGGACGAGGGCCTCGATTTCGCTCAAGCTCGATAAGATGTTGCTTCTGGCTTCACGTTCGTCGTTCTGGCTCTCACATGCTGCTGCCAGAAATGGATGTTGACAATCAATACTTGAATACGAGCTGACCAAAGCGTTGACCTCTGCCAATAGTCTGTTCGTCAGGCCATGCAGCCGTTCGGAAGTAGCGGCGTCCATTATTGTTGGTCGGTCGCTTGGCACACGATATGATGATTTCGAGGTGAGGAGTGGACGTAGAATGGACAGAAGCTTTCTTGAGTGCTGCGAGCTTTTCCATGATAAGGAGAAGTCGAGGCTAGGCTGTTTTCCATGTTGAGACAAACTTCGGGTTCTCCCCGCAAAAACACATGCGAAAATCTGATTCTGACTTTGGCATTGCCGGATTCATCTGCACTCGCTTCTTGTCACAGCACCACTGCGTCCGGAGCACCAGTCAGCCCTTCCGCATTATTCGATCTACAACTAGAACTGTGGGGCGAAGGCTCATCACTCCCGTCACAATCTCGTAACTTCACTCATATGCTGCCGACAGGGTTCCCTCGCGTGTCACAACAGATGCGCAGGCACAGGGGTCTTCATAATCGGGCAATACTGGTTGGTCCATAAACATGCATATGCATGCAGGCTTCTTCTTCAACTTGGCATAAGCGGTAGAAAGTACCGTGTTCCAGAAATGACCCGCGTGGGGGTAGTGCGTTGTCCTTTTCTGACTTTTCCGCCACTTCTCCTTTTCCGCCACTTCTCTTTTTCCGCCACATAGTTAAACCAAGTCCCTTTGTATTGGATAGTTAGTCCTCCGCTAACGATTCTCAAGCATAGTAACACACAAAAGGACCTTCTCGATTTCCCCTGCATGGTTTTTCTGCAGCTGAAGAATAGAGTACGACGCAGACCTGTTCTTCAGCACAGAGTCTGGGTCGAGAGCCGGTGTGCCACAGATTGAGGTTCCCACGACGCTATTCGAGAGTTTATTCCAACCCGACCAGATTGCTAGATAACTGATAGCGATGTTGGGTTTTCCGAGATTTGTACGACGCGACCCATGTTGGCAGCCTCCTAACCAGCAGTTGAACTGAACGATGTTATCGGCCTCGACTCACCTAGAACGTCTTTTACGATGTATAGAACTACGGATATTACATCACCGTCGGTTTAAATGCCGCATGCACTCACATTACCCCAATTTGGGACGTGGCTCACGTGGAATTAGACGCGCCAAGTGAACAATGAAAGAAACCACTTTGCCACACCTCCCTCCACCTGCTATACAAAACAAAGGAAGGAAGAAGAATCGAAAAAAGTTCGATGGTTAATCATGATATCATGCGGCCATGAGAAGGCGGCGAAACGACTGCGGGGGGGGGGGTCCAAGAAGGTCACCCACTCCTCATCGCAACTCGAGATGGCTGAGTAATACTGTGCTGCCATTTGATCGAGGGGATAAGTCGAGGCATTCTTCAGTGCAGTCTTACCTCTAGCTGAAACATGCATGGCGGGCTGTCTTAATACGCCTTTGGTGTTTTCTTCCTCCTGCTGTGCGTTCCGAACTTGACTCACATCTGACTAGCCGTGTTCACAATCTCGAGGTGTAGCATGCAGATCGGTCCCGATTAGAGCCTCAACATGCATGCCCAGCGGATACTTTATTCAGAAATGCAACACCGCGGTCTTTATACGCAGTAGATATGAGGATTGAAATCCTTTTTCTCCCACGCATGGCCGGTATTGGCGACCAAGAGAGACCTTTCCGCAAGTTCCTCAATCACCCGAGCACTTGTATAAGGCGAGTTCGACACATTGGACTACGCGTCACGCCGCAAGCTCCGTCCTCGAAGGGAAACCATTCATTGCCCCCTCTCCCTTTCCCGGGTCGTCCGCCTTGGGCCCCCCCCCCCCCCCTCGTGGACCCTCTCTTACCCTTTATTTCACCGACATGGACCCTTCTATTGGCGGCAGAAATTGCCAGAGCGGCGGGACAACGGCGTCTGCTCCGAGAAGCACAGGCTCGGATGAATTCCCATCGAAGCTACGAGAAACCTGCCACGCATGTTCTCTGTCTAAAGTCCGATGTTCCAAGGAGAAGCCGTCTTGTTCCCGGTGCGCAAAACGAGGAGTCACTTGTGAATACATCGTCACGAAGCGGCCTGGACGCAAGCGTGATCCCACCAAATCGGCGGGTCTCACAAGCAGCCACTGCAAAGGTTTTGATGCTGCCACGGCTGCGCCGAGTAATACCAATGCGAATTGTGCCTGGCTCGAAGACGTGTTGCTCACGGATATGGGCGAGAGTGGAGGAGGAAGTACCAGCCATGCGTATCTTGACTCGACACAAACCGACACAGACTCACCCATGTTGTGGCTTTTGACAGCCAACGACGGGGCAGATATTGCTGGTGATATGTCTGACTTCCTCATGCCTCTGATCACGCCGCTGTCTTGCACCTTTACGGGCAGGACGCCAGACTTCCTTAGTGCCGCAGCCGAGTTTTCGGCGCCAATCTCCCCGTCCAACAACTACGACGACAAAAACAACAACCAGCCTATGCAAGATGGCTCCAATGTGATGCAGCTTCTTCTTCCAGACGATGTACGTGGAGGACATGCTGCCGAGCATGCTGCCCAGAATGCTGCCCAGAATGCTTCCCAGGAGGCACCGTCTATCGATTTTCACTCCAGTTGCAGTTCTAGATCCCTGTCCAGTGTCCCTGAGTCGTTCCCGGGCGGTAAGATTGCGAGCAATTCAGACTTTGGCTCAGCCTCAAGCTCATGCGAATGCCTGATCAAAGCACTGGACATCATGGCCAAGGTCTCTTCAACCGATCTCGCCGTCACGCCCGACACACCGAGCACGAGGAGAAATTCCGTCCAAGACGAAGCAGTTGTGGCAGGCCATGACCAAACAAGTCCTCTGCTCCATGCCACCTTTCTGGCGAACAAGCAGACCATTGAGGCGCTCAGCAACATGCTTCATGGTTCCTGCCAAGAGAATGTCTATCTCCTCACATGCATGTCCATGATCGTCTTCAAGGTTCTCCGAAGATACGAGATGGCTGCGGGGCAGTCCATGTCCGCCGGTGTCCTTGATATGTATGAGGCGGCGCGCCCGCGACACGAGGACCTAGATCGGGATTCGCTTCGACGTGCCGCCGCCCAGTCGGTGCTGGGAGAGTTGCACTTGGTGCAGCAGCTAGTCAGTCGCTTATCTCACCGGCTGCAGCTGAGCATGGATAAGACACCCAATGATGAAGCGGACTCAGAACTCAGCGATAGCACCCTGGCGACCCGGGTCCTTACGTTGGACGAGGACGATAAAGCGGACGCATCGGCTTTTTCCGCCGCCACCTTGTCTCAGATGGATCATGATCTGCGCAAGGGTCTCGCGAGGCTGTCTTCAAACATAATTAACATGTTGCGAAGATTGTAGCGTTTCTTTTTTTTTTTTTTTTTTGTTCTTGTTTGGATGATAATGTTTTATTTTATAGTTCTTGATATGTACGGGGCAGGCTGAATAAATATCATAGCGCAACGTACTTCTCCGAGCGATTCATGTCCGTAACCTCCCTCGGGCATATGTCCCTCAGGTTACACTGTCCCCCCCAAGCCTCAAGATCAAGGGCCACGTCACTCCCAGCCGAAAGTTTGCTGGAACGTAGCCTCAAGTGTCTACACGGCTTTTCCATCCACGACAAACTCTTTGATCCATCCAATCGTCATCCTGTACGGGGTGTCAACTCTGTATTTGGTAGAAGAAGACGCAAAATGATGTTTCCTCATTTCTTTTCCTCAGGGCCACGTCACGTGCTTACATGCTTCTCTTTGTGTCCGCAAACATCTCATGGTCATGCATCAGATGCTTCTTGTACCATGGATCCTGCTTCATGCGCTTGTAGTCCTCAATATTGTCAAAGACGACTTGGCTGAAGCAGTCGAAATCGGCGACTCGGCACATTTGCGGATCAAACAGCTCGGCCATCAGCGCTCGAGTAGCATTCTGATTGTGGATCTGCGTAGGTACAACGGAGCATTAGAAACGGTGTTGGACGGCGCGCAGTGGCGAGCGCCGAGCATTGATCAAGAGGAAGCAAAATGGAGACAGAAGCGGTCAAGTATGTATGCAGCTAATTCACAAAAAAAGATTTCCCCGACTGGCCCATCGCCTCTGGGCAAAGGATTGAGATGGAGAAAGCAGCATGTAGGTAGGTGCTAAGATGATAAGTCATACCTGTGTCCAGCGACGTATGCCGTACTTCACCATGAGGTCTTTCGTCATGGGAGCAGACACATTCACCATGTGGTTTCGGTAGGCGTCTTCGGACATGCCTTCCTTTCGGTAGCCACAAATTGTGAGGCACAAGTACTCCTTGTTGCGGGGGCTGTGCTTGGTCATGCCCATTTTCATGTTGAGGAAGCTGGGCATAGCATATATCGTGTTCATTTTCGTAAAGCAGAGTGAAACAGAGAATAAAACTGCTGCACCAATGGTGCAGATAACCAGGCTTGACATTATTGTGATTATTTTCCTGTGATTATCATCTGATTCAACGAATTGAGACACACTGAGTCTCTGAGAGGATGCTGATCCGTCTCTTGGATTGAGTCTTTTGCGATAACTTCTTCGCTGCGCTTTGCATCATTTTAATACTAACTAGAATACCGCGTTTCAAACCTCGTTTAGCCATTCAAAAAAATGGCGCAGCCAAATCAGCCTGGACACGCGTCTCGACTCTCGGCATCCGACAAGTATCATCATGTCTTGATTCAGAATGATGGGTAAGGTCCTGTCTGCTTGAGGTCTCTTTGGGTTGACTGTTTTTCCCCTATCGTCTTATCGTCTCCTCGTCGTTGTACAATCCGAGCCAGCGCCAGACTCAAATGGGATAGGGCGGTCTTCACGTCGGGCATGAGAGACATACACCGGTGGTTGCATCGGCAAGTCGGCACGGTAAAGACCGAGATAAGCTTTCTGATCTACAGCTCTGAGCTTAGTGACTTTCTGTCGGAAGGATGTGCCGCTCTTCCCGTGGATCCGACCGCTGCGCTGTACACGGTACGGTACATACAAGCAAGTCTATGTTGATGTGCCGCTCTGATACGACTTGCTACTGAATCAGAACTTCTGTTCCCCGCCTCCCGCACTGGTGATGACTTGAGACGTCAGCCGTGGCGACCACTTCTTGGCCTTTCTTTCACCTTCATCATATCTTTTTATTGACGGTTATCGTACTTACGTCGTCATACACGTCTCCAGCTTCCTTTCCAAGACATCAGAGCCTTTACGGAGTGGCGTCCAGCATCATAATCATGTGTGCCGCAATGCTCCGAGTGTTTGCCCCGACTGGTGTCCATGTTGTCGCTCTGGCATCAGGAGTCTTCCTATCTGGTAAGATGTGCCCAAGATCATGTTTCCTACGATTAGAAACAGTAATTCGTGTCGCTAACCCAGTATCTTGTACCAGGAGCCATGTTCTCCGTCTCGGCAATCATGATTCCTACACTGCTCGACACGAATACAGAACCAGCTGGTCTTACGAAACAATGGGCGCGTCTGTACCATTACGGTTCGGTGCTGATGCCGTCCATGTCTGTTGCGATTGCGGCCGTCTATGGATTTGCATCGACGAAGTACGGACAGAGCCCACAAGGGATGCGTTGTTTGGCAGCCGGCGCGTTGACCCTGGCGATTGCACCCTACACTTGGTTTGCAATGATTCCCACCAACAATGCCTTGTTTGCCATGGCGGCCTCCGCCCCAGGCTTTGCTGGAACGCAAGATGCAGATGAAAAGGCAAGAGGCCTTGTGATGAAATGGGTAATATTGCATTCCATTCGCTCAATTCTGCCGCTCGCGGCCGCTATCGTTGGATTTACGGGTATTTCGAGCGGACAGGAAGGTGTTGTTGGATCTGCGAACTAAGATAACAATTGCCTCAAGCGATTTTGGTAGATGATCTGGGAGGTGGTAATGATTACCTTTTGTAGAGACGGTGTGTGGTGAATATATGACTACGGTGTAATCCAGGGAAAGAAAGAAGAGGTGAAAGCGGAACGTGAAGTCAGAAAATAATGGTGTGGATAATTTATCAACGTTACCATGATTGAATGTATACATTTGAAACCATGAAAGTCCAAGATGGATGATTTTACTCTACAGAGTACCATCGCCTCTTACCCGCTCGCACCTCAAACGCCACCTTGAAATCACCCGCGAGCTTCCGCAGAACCTCATCCGTGAAAGGCGTCAAGGCCAAAGTGCGTGTGCTCTCGTCCATAGACTCTCCATAAATCTCCGTAACCAGGTCCTCGACAGTGATGCTCTTCTGGCGCCTCTGGCGAACTCGTCCTAGTGCTAGCAAGATCTGCTTCTCCCGTCTCCATTTGTTGGCCAGCTCAGTTCGGATCTTGCCTGGTAAGTCCGCAATGACAGCTCCGTGGGCTGAATAACCCGTCAAGCACCGCTGGTCGAGCATGCGCTGCATACTCGCCATAAAGGTACCTAGATCTTCCACAGCACTTGTCCCGTGGCCCAGGATGTTGTCCCCGGTGAACATGGCTTGTTCTTCTTCGAGGATGAAGCACATGTGGTCATCAGAGTGGCCTGGCACATGGAGAGCGCGGACTGTGGCACCCTCTACCCGAAAGATCTGGCCATCGACGATGTCCTGCTGGCCGCTCTCGGGCTCGTTCTTGTATATGTCGTGTTCAAGGTGTGGGTAGATTCGTAAGAGGTCCGGAACTCCACCGGTGTGATCGCCATGCCAGTGCGTTAATAGAACATGGCTCAGAGATATATTCAGGGAGCTCAGTGTAGACTCGAGGAGCTCAGCCCATTCAATCTCGCCGCCAGAGGTGTCCACGATGAGGCGGTGTTTGCCAGTGCCGACAATGTATGTATTGGTGCCCTGGTACGTGAACTATCGACGTGGTCAGGACTCGGAAGGACGAAAGACCGGCGGCAAGTGAGAAGCTCTACACCCTTGGCAATACTCGTATACACGACACATACCTTGCCTGGATTTTGGCCGAGGACCCGGAGAACTCGTGGCGTGATCTGCTCAACGTCTGGCAGCTCCGGGAGGTTGTCGGTCTGGCTTTTGAGATAGTCTTCAAAGGCGCAGATGTTGAGAGAGCTATTTATTTGCCTATATCCGCCCTTGTCACCCGCCATGGTCGCGCTATTGCGATCTAGTTCTGGTGCCATGGTCATTTACTGTCCAAGACAATACAAGTCAAATCCTTGTTGAATGTAACCACTGGAGACAGAAAACAGTCGAAAAGATAACCAGTCGAAAAGAATTCAGACGAAAATAAGTCCTGCGGAAAGAGAACCTGTCAGACGACGGAAGGAAGACGAGACGAAAATGAAACCGCTGCAGAATAAAGTCATCGAGTCATAGACCCCGTTACGACTTCGGCTGGGCAAAAAATCCAAAGCTGCATTACCCTTCCAAGTTCCAACTCAGAAACAAACAAGCAAGCCCCTGTCCCCAGTATGTCACACAGAGCTTCTTGGCATCCGAAGTTGTTTACTCCGGCCGCAGAAGACGGGGCAACAGTCTCCCCCACAATCAAGGAGGTGGCTCGGATCTTTGGACTCCGTATCGGGAAAGGCAGTAAGTGTCTCGGGGGTCCGAAGCGCCCATAGCATTACATGTGGTATCACGCTCACACAGCGATCAGGTAGGACGTAGTTTCGGAATCGGTGAAGCCCTCAATGATTCGCCCTCGGTGTTGCCTGGTAGATCTCTGTAAGCCCGACAACGCTGACTGGCCGATTGTCTTTGGGGGCCGTCCAACCCCCCCCCAAAAGGCATTCCCAGCGGGCATCATGCAACACAGCATCAGCTTGCTGATGTACAGCGGAACCCATCGGGGGAAAAAAAGGAGGTCGATTGGTGTGCGAGACCACAGATCTTGCGCCATCTTAGCGCCATCTCTGTCGGCATCTAGATCATGCGGATAGATAATTTCTTTTGCTCGCGGGCTTATAACGTAAAACTTGGCATTGCACGACACCTTGGCCGATCCCTTCCCATTCAACATCCCCCGATCAAGAGGACGGATAATCCAAGTAAGGGATCGAAAAATAAGCAAGGACGACGAGAAAGAAGGAAAGAAAAAAAAGAAGAAGAGGAAAGAATACTCCTTGGAATTTCGTTGCATTGAAGAAGTGCGGTTTCTCCTACCACGGCCCCCTTCAAGAGATGCTCCATCGCCGGCCATATCCGTAACGACGACAACGCCTCTACATCCGCCTTCCCAGTGTTGAACTGAAAGGAGGACTGTATATCCAATTATGGCGATCTTTACCCCGAACAAGAGCTCTGACGCCAACAGCGAATCCAGCAGCCTGAGAGTGGTCTTTTTCGGCAATGAACTCCCAAATGACGACTTGCAGACTCATTTCCGTCGTCTCCACACTCGTAGCAAGGACAGGAATCATCCTCTGCTGGCTCGCTTCATCGACGAGGCTACGCTGGTTCTGAAAGAAGAGATCTCTGCCCTGAACACTGACCTCGGTCGCTTGATTCCGACGTTTGAGACGGTGCTGCAATGGTCGGAGGATGCGAATGCGAGTCTCCGAGAGGGGTTACTGTGTGGTGCAATTGACGGCGTTTTGCTTGTCGTGCTGCAACTGGCTTCCTACATCTGGTACTGTTCAAATTTCCTTCCGCTTTTCTTTTTTTCTTTTTTTTTCGCTGTTTTGGCTTCGTCCTGTCGCTTTTCTCCTCTTTCATCAATGTAGTTCCTGTGTCCCCTTTTTGACCACCAACTAATCACGTACCCAGCTACCATGAAATTCTCACGTACGATAAAGAAGAGTATGTACACACAACTCTTACCGGCTTAGGCATCGGCTTGCTCTCGTCGACGGCCGTTTCCCTTTCGCCAACCGCGGCACATCTGCCACTGGCGGGAGCAGATGTCGTTCGACTCGCTTTCCGTCTCGGCATCCACGTGCTGGGCGTGTCAGAGCTCCTTGAAGCGCGAGACGTATCAGGAAAGCCCACTTCCTGGGCTTATCTTGTGCAAATTGCAGATTCAAACGCCGCTCAGGCCGAACTTGACCTCCTGTATGGCAACACCGAGTCTTCAGCCAACTCGAACAAGATATTCATCAGCGCCGTGAGCCAGACATCCATTGTCGCCAGCGGACCACCTTCGCGGCTCAAGGTCTTGTTCAACAAATCCCCGCTGTTCCGTAACGCGCGGTCGACGGCCTTGCCTGTGTATGGCGGGCTGTGCCACGCGGCACATATTTACGGTGAGAATGACGCACGGAGCATCGTAGAATGTGCTTCGCTCAACACCATCACGGAGAACTGCACGCCTCTGTTGCCTATTTACTCAACCAGCACGGGGAATCCATATCTGGCCAACAATGCGACCGAGACCTTTGAATGTGTCATTTCTGAGCTGCTGAGGAAGCAGATTTGCTGGGATAATGTCATCAACGGGATTCGTGAGCGTATACATTACTCGGGTGCATCGGCCGCGGCAGTTGACCATTTTGGCAATTCAGCCTCGCTTCATGATCTCGAAGTGGCCTTGAAAAGCGTCCTTCATGAGTCTCAGGTAACTCTCACCAACATCCTGACCATGAGCTGCGTCCCACCTCCAAAAGAAATCTCCCCGCGCAGTACTGGTCTTTCGAAGCTCGCCATCGTCGGCATGGCGTGCCGCCTTCCTGGAGGTGCCACAGACACGGAGAAGTTTTGGGACATCCTCGTCAAAGGTCTGGATGTGTCCCGCAAGATTCCGGCAGACCGCTTCGATATTGAGACGCACTATGATCCCACGGGCAAGCAGATGAACAAGAGCATGACGCAGTACGGATGCTTCATTGACGAGCCTGGCTTGTTTGACGCACCCTTTTTCAACATGTCGCCTCGCGAAGCGCAGACGACGGATCCGCAGATGCGCTTGGCGCTCGTCACTGCGTATGAGGCCCTTGAGCAGGCTGGCTATGTCGGGAACCGTACCAATTCCACGAAGCTGGAGCGCATCGGAACGTACTACGGCCAAGCTGCCGACGATTATCGTGAGGTGAATCAGGGACAGGAAGTCAGCACGTACTACATCCCGGGCGGCTGTCGAGCCTTTGGTCCCGGTCGGATCAATTACTATTTCAAGTTTGCCGGTCCCAGCTATAGCATTGATACGGCTTGCTCGTCTGGACTTGCTGCGATAGAGGTACGTGATCGCTTGCACCCAGCTATTTGCCTTTCTTTTTTTTGTTTTCCTCATTGACTGCTGTATGTTTCAAGCCAAAGCACTGACGCAACTCTGCTACAGGTCGCCTGCCAAGGTCTTTGGAACGGCGTCATCGACACAGCAGTAGCCGGCGGTGTCAATGTACTCACGAATCCCGACGGATTTGCCGGCCTCTGCAACGGACATTTCCTGACAAAAGGACACAACGCATGCAAAACATGGGACTCGACTGCGGATGGCTACTGTCGCGCAGACGGCATCGGCTCCTTGGTCATCAAGAGGCTCGAAGACGCCGAGGCAGACAACGATAATATTCTGGGCATCATCCTGGGAGCTGGCACAAATCACTCGGCGGAAGCAGTGTCCATCACGCACCCCCACGCCGGGCACCAGGCATACTTGTCCCGCCAAGTCCTCCGTCAGGCAGGCGTCGATCCCTTGGACGTATCTTACGTGGAATTGCATGGCACCGGCACACAGGCCGGCGACTACGAGGAGATGCAAGGCATCTTGGACGTGTACGCTCCATTGACTAAACGCCGCAGCGCAGACAATCCACTTCACATCGGTGCCGTCAAAGCCAATCTGGGCCATGGAGAATCCGTCGCGGGCACGACAGCCTTGATGAAGGTTCTGCTCATGTTCCGGGAGCAAGCTATTCCGCCTCACATCGGCATCAAGGGGGAGATCAACCCAAAGATCCCCAAGGATCTGGCTAAGCGCAATCTGCACATCCCAATGAACTTGGAGAGCTGGCGCCGCAGATCGGACAAGAAACGCCTCGCTGTTGTCAATAATTTCGGAGCGGCCGGTGGCAACACGACCATGGTGCTGGAGGAGGCCCCGATACGCTGCATCGAGGAGATGGACCCGCGACAGACGCACGTCATATCCGTCTCGGCCAAGACGAAGAATTCGCTGGTTGGCAATATCGAGCGACTCATTGCGTACCTTGACAGTAATCCCGACACTTCGCTGGCGGACTTGTCGTACACGACCATGGCGAGACGGTACCAGCACAGCTGGCGCGTGGCGATGGCACCGTCCACGATGAAGGATTTGAAGAAGCAACTGTCTGCGTATCTGGAAAAGATTGATCTTGTGAAGCCAGCTGGGAAATCCGGCCCACCCACCGTCGCTTTCACCTTTACTGGTCAAGGGGCCTCTCACAAGTCCATGAACCTGGCGCTATACCATGACGTACCGTCGTTTCGCGACTATATCCAGAGACTAGATGCTATCGCTCAGGGTCAAGGCTTCTCCACGTTTATTCCCGCGATTGATGGCTCTCATCCCCAAGATCATCAACATTCCGCCGTCGTCACTCAGCTCGCGCTGGTCTGCTCGGAGATGGCCATGGCGCAATACTGGTTTTCTCTCGGCATCAAGCCTGACGTCGTTATCGGACACAGCCTGGGCGAGTACGCTGCCATGCATGTCGCTGGCATTATCTCTGCGAGCGACACCATCTTCATGGTCGGTCGACGGGCTCAGCTCTTGCAAGAAAAATGCAAGTTGGGCAGCCACTCCATGGTCGCTGTGCGGGCATCTCTGGAAGAGATCAAGCAAAACACGTCGTCGACTGATTCAGACGCCGAGTTCAACATTGCTTGCATCAACGGACCTACAGATACCGTGCTGAGCGGCACCAAGAATGCCATTGACGCCGTGTCGAAAACACTCGAGCAGGCAGGCTTCCGATGCACCAAGCTCGATGTCGCTTTTGCGTTCCATTCGGACCAGACGGATCCAATCTTGGACGAGTTTGAAGATATTGTCAAGGCAAGCGTTAGCTTTCAAGAACCCAAGATGCCCGTCATTTCTCCCCTGCTTGGTAAAGTCGTCTTCGACGGTAAGACCCTCAACGCGAACTACGTCCGTCGGGCCACGAGAGAGACGGTTGACTTCATCTCGGCGCTGCACAACGCGCAGAAGATGTCGACCATTAGCGAAGAGACCGTCTGGATCGAAGTCGGCCCGCACGCCGTCTGCACCAACATGATCAAGAAGATCCTGCCGGCCACGAAGCTGGCGCTGCCATCTATGCGTCGCGACGCGGACAATTGGAAGACAGTTTCGGATAGTCTGGCTGCACTGCACAGTTCGGGCTTCGAAATCTTCTGGAATGAGTTTCATCGCCCCTTTGAGAGACGTCTGCGCCTGCTCGACCTCCCGACGTATTCGTGGAACAACCAAACCTACTGGTTGCAATATCAGGGAGACTGGTGTTTGACTAAGGGCAACGGCTTCTATGGGACCCTGGGCCAGGGCAGCGGAAGTGCTGCGACATCTTCTTCTCCTTCTTTGTTGGCCTCCTCCGTGAGCAATTTACACACGTCGACGGTCCAGTGCATCATTGAGGAGACAATCGACGGCGCGAACGGGACGGTGGTCATGCAATCCGACCTCATGCAGCCGGATCTATACACCGCGGCCGAAGGACATCGTATGAATGATTGTGCCGTGGTAACATCGGTAAGTTATCCAACCGTTTTCTTGTTTCGGTTCTTTTTTCTCGCCGGGGGAACTGGGATTCATTGCTGACTGTGTCGCTACATGTAGTCGATCCACGCCGATATTGCCTTTACTCTCGCGGAGTATATGCTACCAAAGCTGCTGCCAGCATCCAAGAAATTGAAAGCCATTATCCAAGACCTCGTGGTCACCAAGGGGCTGGTGGCAAATCATGATAGAGACTCGCCTCAACTATTCCGCGTCACCGCCACAACCACAGACATTCTGCACCACGGACTTGATTTGACGTGGCAGAATGTTGACAATGACGGCACAGTCCACGAGCCGTTTGCGACGGCCAAGATCACATTCGGTGACCCTGAGCAATGGCTTTCGTCGTGGAGCCCCATGGTCCACCTCGTTCAAAGCCGAGTCGAGGCCTTGGAGGCGTTGGTCGCCGACGGCACGGCAAATCGTTTCTCGCGCGCAATGGCGTATGGCCTCTTTGCCAAGAATCTGGTCGACTACTCAGAAAAATACCGCGGCATGCAATCGGTGATCATGCACGGCCTGGAGGGATTTGCCAACGTGCGCCTCACGGACAAGGAAAGCGGCGTCTGGACCGTGCCGCCGCACTTTATCGACAGTGTAGCACACTTGGCTGGCTTCATCATGAACTGCTCGGATGCGATCAACACCGTCGACAACTACTGCGTGACGCCCGGCTGGAAGGCGATGCAGTTTGCGAAGCCACTCACCCCGGGGGCGCGGTACCAGTCGTATGTGAAGATGATTCCTCAGGCTGATAACTCGGGCACATACCTGGGCGACGTATACATAATGCAGGACGGAGACATAATTGGGAAAGTTTGGGGGATTGAGTTCCGCCGCTACCCACGCTTGTTGCTCAGCCGCTTCTTTTCAGCACCAGGCAAGTCCTCGACGACGACCAAGGCGAGCGCCTCTGCTCCGGTCAAATCGAAGTCTGTAGAGACGAAACCTTCTGCACCGAGCAAGCCCCCCACAGCGGCACAACCCGGAATCGCACCTGAGCAGAAACCCGCGCCTGAAGTCCAGCCCGTGAAAACCAATTCTCCAGCAACAGCAGCAGCACCCGCGTCGACTCAGGCAGCAGATACAGACACTGTCTCCGCAAAAGCACTCCGCCTCATTGCCAACGAAGCCGCCCTAGATCTGTCCCAGCTTGAAGACGATGCCGGCTTTGCGGAGCTCGGCATAGACAGCCTCATGTCGCTTGTGATTGCAGAGAAGTTCAAAATCGACCTTGATGTCAAGGTCGGCGGCAGCTTGTTCTTAGACTACCCGACGATTGGAGATTTGAGAAAGTGGCTCGAGGAATATTATAGCTAAAGCATGGTTTTGCATGGTTTTGATGCGCGCCGGGTAGTTTATGTACACGTTCGCGGGGATCTCGATCTCGTGTGTGGGTGGATAGAAAATGGTCGCTCGTTGTCGCATTGACGATGGGGTTTGATATAATAAGCTATTTTGTTCTTAGACAAGAAGAGGGCATGACGGGCGCGATGGTCTCGATAGGGTGAAGCTTTGGGGGGTTGTAATCATCTGGTGTTTGTTCTTTCAGGGAGAACTCGTTTTGTACATATGTAATAATTGATGTGGGTTATTCTATCGTCACGTCACGTGCTGGTGAAACAGTCAAATGATGAAAGTACCTATTGTGCATAGGCCAAAAAAACACACTAGCTGACTCGAAGAAACTCGCACATTCCGCTCCCTTTTTGCTCTCAGCCTGAAGCGGTCTGGACTTGTTCACTTCGCCCGCCCTGTCTGGTAGATTTCGTGGTTGATCTTGTAAGTTGTAGGCAACATCTCGCTACTGCTGAGTCACGTGAACGCCGCCCCAGGTATGTACATTATACACGCCTACATGTACGGAGTTACGAATATGACGGTGGTGCTTTGGGTGAGAGAGAAGTGGCCAAAAGTTGCACCCACGTATGTATTTTTCGTGTCACAAATTGTTACCAAGCAGTGGCCAAGACAGTTTGGCCCTTCCATCGTGCAACATTTCAAAATAAACTGCGGGGGGATTCCGAATTCGGCGAGCTTGTCGAGTCTGAAAATACAATACATACATACGTATGCATTTATACTCATATGTACATATGCATATATGGAGTAGAACACGATACGTAGCAACAGCGTCCCTCCCTCCCGGAACCTTCTTCCTTTCACAACTCCAAGCTCGATCGCAGAACCCCTCGGAACCTCAAGCTCGGACCTTTGTATAAGTCAACCTCTTCACCCATTTTTCCTATCCTTCAGCATCATGGCCCCAGCCACGAGGTTTCTGCAAAGGCCACTGAGGCCCCCGAGTCCCAAGGCACTTCCGAGCAAGGAGTTCCGTCTCAGGTCGGGGATTCCATCCCCAACCCACCGACAACTTCGCCATCCATTTTGACCACCCTCCAGAACCAACTCGAATTGTCGGAGCTAAAAGAACGAATCGCGAAGGTAAAAAATTGAATCGCGCAGTCTGAGGCCCGACGCCTCGCCTTCGCGGCCAACACGTCCGGTGAGCACTTACCTCCCTTGGTGCTAAAAATCTCACGGGAGCTTGCTTTCGTGTCCGCCGAAGACGTCGACGATATCTACACTGGCAAGTTTGAGCCATGGAAGCTGATCCGCCTCCACCCGGTGCGCGGCTATAGTCTTTTCGACAACGACGGCACTTCCGACGTCTTCTCCAGCAACCCTCTTATTTACATCACCTCTTTTCTCAACTATATGTACGTCTACGCCCGCCTCTCCGGCGAGGAACACCACACCCCGACGTATGCATTGCCCAGAACAGGTTCCTCGACTCCATCGTCGAAAAAGCATAGTATTACACTTGGGAAACATTCCTCGAATACGCCATGAAACACCACCGATTTGTCAAGAGCGGCACGATTCATGACGCAGTCGCATGGCTCGATCACCCCAGAGTCCAGACCGACAGCTTCTTCTCGCATCTCTACGTTCTCCCGGCACCGTCCGCCCAGAAGCGCTAGCGTTTCGACACGGCAGGAACCTCAGCTTCTGATGCCGCCGTGTGTCGGAAGTTCAATTCCCAGTCGGGATGCACTTGGCGAAATTGCATCCGGACTTATGCGTGTTCCATTCGCGGGGGCAAGGGCCACGCTAGGCCAGCCTGCGCTCAGACATAGGACAACGCGAGAGGGACCCTGCCCTATGTAGTAAAGCGACACTCGGTGCTCTGTAGAGTCCTCATCTCGAGAGTCAGACCGTATCTCGACTTCGACTACAACAACACAAACTCCCCCGCAGGCTTGCAAGAAGAGCAATAGTTGCATTACCTGAATCCAAGGCGGTTGCAATTGTCATGGCCGCCAGATTCGCGTATTCGCGCAGGCTACTCCATACACAGGGTCTGACACGCCGTAAGAAATCCTTCGGATCGTCCCAGCCTAGTCGTAAGCACTAAATTCCTGACCTCCGTCCACTTCGTGCTTTATGCACAAGAACCTCCATCGAGCCGACAAATCATACATGAACCGTTTACTCAAGATTGTTTCTCGACATACTGTATGTATCTTGTACATTGCAAGTTGCTTCGCATCCCACAAGCCATACCCATTTTCGACACATCAATGCCATATGTAGTCATAGATGGGCGCACCATATGGAACTCATTGCACAGATGGTCGCTCGTTAAAGATACGCTGCAAGAGGAATCGAAGCAGTAAGCTAGCTTTGGCCACCCACTTGGGAATAATCTTCCCCGTCTTTATAGTATAGCGTTGAAGCTGTTCCAAACCGACAAACTTGGGGATCGGTTTCCCCGTTCGTTCACAGTCAACAAAGTCAACTATGTTGACGTAGTGAGCTTGTATCACCTAGTTTCATGGGTCTGTTAACTTCATAGAAGACACACGGTGGACAACATCAACTCAAGGGGCCCGGGGAGAGAGCGCTGTAGGCCTTACCTCTCTACAGTTAGTCAATGTCTGAAGTAATGGATTAATCTCCAATTTCTCGCAAAGTTCCTGCAGAACATCCAGCTTATTGTCGTCCACGCCGTAGATGGCACCAAACTCGTCCACCAAGGCTTGCCGAAACAACTTCCTCGCTATTTTTTCCGTCGGACTTCCCTTGTCCCATCTGAAGTATCCGCACAGGCGGTTGTACTCGCTCCATACTTGGGAATGCGGATCATAATCGAACTGGCTATACCGGCTGAAGAACAGGTCCATAGGGCCTGCTGTCCTGACAATAGCATCGCCGGCTTTGTCCCCCGTGGCTAGGGCTTTCATATCGTCACGATAGCGGACGCTATTGGGTAGCGGAAAAATCTCCAGTCTTTGGCATAGTCGTCACAAGAAAGCCAACTGCTTTTTGTCTTCGCCGTAAATGGCATCGAACTCGTCCACTATGGCTTGCCGTAGCAGAGTTCTGGCTTTTTTATCTTTTTTGTTTCCCTTCTTATATCTGAAGGTTTCGGACATGCGATCATACTCCACCCATACTGGAGCATTCGGCTCATAGTTGTATTGGATATACCGTTGGAAAAAACGCTTGATGGGTCCTATACTTGTGAATACAATGATTAGAGCATGCTGAACTGCAGTCTGTCAAGTCATTTGGTGCTGAGGCCATACCTTTGGTGGTTGAAGCCATGATATCCATGTCAAAACAGTCGTCGGCTCGTGAGGTACAGTAGTTAATGTTGTGGAAACAAGGCAGAGCAGAAAGGAGACCATGAAGACTTATATACTTAGAGCTACCTACGTGCTATCGAATTACAAACGCGACGCTGAGATTGCTCGCATGACAAAACGATCACAACGGGCGTTGGCAGTGTTGGCATTAGTGAAATACAAACGCAGGCCGCAGCCGGAACACGATACCGTATCACAGAGTCAAAGACCGGAAGCTCGCAATTTCACCCGGCAGGGATATAACTGAGCAACAAGTAGTGCACAGAACCAACTTGAAGACATTGCAATTCCCGAATAACGAAAGTACTTGTGTATTTTGCGTGGGCCCAAAAAAACACTAGCTTACTCGGAGAAACTCACGCTTTCTGCCCCCTTTGTGCTGTCAGCCTGAAGCTGTCCGAACTTGTACTTTGCCCTTCCTTTCTAGATTTCGTGGCCGATCTAGTTGACTCGAAGGTCTGGTTCTCACTGGTGCCAAATCACATGAACGCCCAGGGTAGGTACTGTACCTGTGACATCATGCATGTCAGTGGTGTCGCCTCAGCATGAGAGACGGCTAAAACCCTGCACCTTTCTTTCGTGTCACTGTGACCAAGACGGCTCCTTTTTATTGTGCAACGGATTTTAACATGAGCCGCGGGGGGGGGGTTTATGAACCTGGCTGGCGAGCAAGTCTCGGGTTGCGGGGCTTCCTGAGGCTGAGACACACATATGCGTATATTACGTATATGCGCATATGCACATATGGAGGTGTGCCATGCGATATTACTCTAGAACTGGGCAGCCTAGGCCAGCTCAGCTAGTGTATTTGAAACAAAGCGACCGGTACAGTGTAGATGAAGTCCTCATCTCGAAACCACGTCTCGATTTCGGCTACAACAAAGACTCCCCCAGAGGCTTCTGACTTCGGCTGGCCGAAGAGGAGGCTGCAGTTGCTATGGCTGCCAGGTTCGCTTATTCACGCAGGCTTCAGGGTCTGACAAGTGCCGTGAGAAATCCTTCTTAATTCTTCCAGCCCAACCGCAAGCAGCAGATTACTGACCTCCATACATTTCATGCTTTGTACGCACAATAACCGACATATCAAAATTGAACAAACATGAAGCGAAACTGACTCCCAAGATTACTTTTCGTAATTCTGTAACATAGAACCCCGTGTCCTACAAGCCACGTGCAACATCAAAACTCGAGTCGATGAAGTCCATCGTGCTACATCACCATCATGTGTACCATGCGTTGCGTATATCACATTATTGACCCTTTATCGTCCAATGAGCAGCTTCAGGAGGGACCGAAGAAGCAAACTGCGTTTGGCCTGTTTCCTCGGAAAATATTTCTTCTCTTTCTTAGTATATTTCCGAAGCTGTCCCAGGTTATCAAACTTGTGGATCGGCTCCCCAGTTCGTTCGCAGTCGATAAAGTCAACAATGTTGACATAGACACCTTTTATTGCCTAGTTACACGGGTTTGTCTTTGTCAACTTGACAGAACATGAACTCAAGGGACAAGTAAACTTTACGCAACCTTACCTTTTTACAGGCAGTGATGCTCTGAGGCATCGGACCGATTTCCAATTTCTGGCACAGTCGTTGCAGAACATCAAGCCTATTATCGCTCTCGCCATAATTGGCGCCGAATTCGTCCACCAAGGCTTGCCGAAACAAGTTCCTGGCTTTCTTTTTCGTTTTGCTCCCTTCTTGCCAGTGAAAGAACTGTACCAGGCGGTTGAATTCGTCCCATACTTTGGAATGCGGATCATAGTTAAACTGCTGGTACCTGCCGAAAAACAGGGCAATGGGGCCTGCGCTCTGATCAGAGAATGCTCAACTGCAGTCTGTCAGGTGTTTGGTGCTGAAGCCATACCCTTTGTGGTTGAAGCCATTCTGTCGAAAAGTTATATCAAGTCGTCGGCTCGCGAGCTAGAGTAGATGATATTGGAGACCAAGCGATCACATAAAAAGAGGCCATGAAGACTTTGTATTCAGGGCTATATGCGTGCTGTCGAACTACAAACGTGACGCTGAGATTGCCATTATGACAAACGATCCAGACGAGCATTGGCAGTTGTTGTCATGAGTGAAGTGCAAACGCAGCCAGGCACGATGCCAGATCACAGAGTCACAGACCAGAAGTTCGCCAAATTTGTGCCAATGGGCACCCATCAGGGCGACAAGTAGGCGAAGCAGTTCGCGACTGCCCAGAGAACCGAGATATTCGCGAGCATCACGTCTCGTAGGCGAGATTATGGCATGACTGCAGCACATCTTATCATCGACACAGCGAGGCCCGAAATGAGCCTTCGTTTGTAGGCGCTTTGGCAGAATGTTGTGTGATCTGCGGGGCTCATACAGTAGCGCTAACGCAGGGATCGACGCAAAGTCACCACAGGCTCCAGCTTGCCCCGGACGATCAATATTACAGGTCAGGCTATGAGCGGTTTGGGTAACATCGAGGCTGCATCCCGAATTAAGAACGCAATTCAATGCAGGAGAAAAATCGGCATCACGATTGCACACAATTTTGATTTTGGTGTAACAGAAAGAGTTGGTATTTATCCGCTAGTAACTGCTTCGTTCAAACCTCATGTGGTGAAACTGACATCAATTATTTGGTGGAAAAGTGGAACAACTTCCGCATTGATTTTCTTATCGCCCCGTCCCGCGTAAGCCTTGTCTGCACGGGGAAATTTGCCTCTCGCCTCAATTAGAACTTCCGGTCTCCAGCTCCATCTCCTTTGTGCGACATTGATTCAGGGTACATCTCGTAGTTTTATTTCAATTTTTTTTGGTGTGTGTTGATGGCCTCGGGGCCGATAAATGAATAGGTACTTCGAGAGCAGGATTTACTGCTGCTCGTTCTCGGGCCTGACCTGAGCGGCCTGCATGCCCTTTTGGCCCTGCTCGGCGACGAAGCTCACGGCCTGTCCCTCCTTGAGAGCCTTGAAGCCCTGGACCTCAATGGCTCTGAAGTGGACGAACAGATCAGCACCACCATCGGCGGGGGTGATGAATCCGTAGCCCTTCTCGTCGTTGAACCACTTGACGACGCCGGCTTGTCGGTCTCCTTGTTGGTCAGACATGTTTGCTTTTCTATCGCAATCTGGTAAGCTACAGGTCTTCTTGTAGGATTGACTTGAATGATGAGTCTTTAGAGGGATCAAAGGCGTCAATTACCTGGTTGTTTCTTGGTGAAAAGGAGGGGGAAAAAAGTTGGTCGTGAGATGTGGTGGGATGAAAGGTGGAAAGAGGAGAGAGAAGGGAAAAAAAAGGGTTCACTGCTCTTGGGAGTTAGATGGGAAAGATGGGAAAACCGCAATTTTTTCCCCTCCATGACCGGGTCCGCTATTTTGTACCCGCTTTGCAGGTCAATTTGTGTTGGGCCGAATCAAGCTAGCCCGTGAAGTCGTGATGTGGCAAGTGCGGGGTCGACAAATATTCTCATTCTTCCAAGGCCAGGCGGAAACAAGGGACTTCTTACCTGGATGAATTGCGACGGGATCACGCTTGAGCCTTGCTGCGTATCATGAGCGAGGCCTGTTGTCAGAGATCCGTAACGAGAAATACCGACGCCGAGTGCAACTAACCAAGCCGGGGAGGTGTTAATTGCCGAACACCTCTCCGAACCCTGATTATTTGTGTGCTAAAGGGAAGGGCACGCAACTTTTTTACCACTTCAGGTCATGTGACTTGTCTTTCGGCTGTGAACAGCCAAGCACCTTGACGGTCTACGAAAGCGGGCCGAGGTTTTCTCTTTTTTTCTGTCAAGTTTCTGGACAAATTTCCTTTAGCAGCTTGAATCTTCCAGTAGCAGCACCTCTACATCGATAAACCGACCCTTATTGTCCGTTTTCGGCCATGGGGCCGTGACTCGTGAGACTACACGTCGTGCGGAAAGAGTGAAACGAACTGGGCTTCTGCCGTCAACAGCCGGCGTATACACTAAACTTAAGCGCAGCCGTGGACTCGTGAACTTTGTGGCGAATTGCCACAGCATGTTCCAAGCGTTGGATGAGTATGACGGCGCGGTCGTGTACCATACGAGCAGAGTAGTCCGTACGTGCCATGTGTTCGTGTCTCCTTACCTTACCATGGCGACTGAAGTCCAGCCGACGCTGCATCAATGATGAGACAAAGTATCGCAAGTGGACCGGCAGATTCGGTGAAGGCGTCATCTCGTAAAAGTGTCTTCGTCGTTCATTTTGCGCCGTTACGAGAAGCATACCAATCTTTGGTAATAGTAAATGTCCAGTATATCATCAGCTCAAACTTGACACACATCTGCGCTCCATCTTTGGAACGAGTCACACAACTTAAAATCCAGCTCGGCATCCACAGTATCAAGAAAGCGCCTGCTGCCTGCACACTAAAGAAAAAATCCATGGACTTTCACTTGGCGACTTCTTTGTATCGTTATGACTGAGCTTACCATTTCGTGTCTGTTCCTTAGCAATAACCAATCCAGCAGTTTAACTAGAATAGGCGTAAAGTCGCTCAGCGGTGAGTCGGCGACACAATTTCAGTCACACGTGGCATCACCATCATCATCACCGCCAAGAGCGGCACCAAAGCGGCGCGGCCCTCAAGTCAACGAGGCGTGTTCAAAACCATGACTGCAGGCACGATGCCTCGGCTGGTCCGGCTACCAAGCAGCGCAGGGATGTCCCAAGACACTGTGTTTGCAGTTGCACTGCCACCATTCAAGGTTCGAGCCAACTCGGTCGTTGATTGTACCCATGAAAATGGAAATATCGTTGACTCTACTATTCACAAAGCCGAATGCTGTTGATTCGGACTTTCATACTCCGTACGCGAGGCCGTTCTACATGCACTGGTACTCCGTACTGGAGTACGTATGTACAAATGTACCTACCTTAAGTGTATATGTATGTGCATGGTTCACCGAACTCCCGGGTCGGATGAAATACGTACATAGGTAAATTTACTAGGTAGATTGCGCTCATGCATGCATGCCGTACCTTTTTGCTCCGGAAAACACACAAGCACAATGTAGACGGCGGGGACGACATGCGCAGAGACCGGTGATTCAACGAGCTCCATTGCCCAGGAAGCTCGACAGGAGAGGACGACTGCGAGGTATGAGTTGGCTCGTCGGTCTCACGCGGCATGAGCTGTGAGGCCCGGGGCAATGGGCATCGTGGCGCGTACCTGTTCTGTGACGGAGATTGCGCGAGCGTGGTTTTTCACGGCGAAAACAAAGAGACAAGATGAGACAATGTGTATTCTTCGTGACATGGATCTTGAGCTAATGTTGTGCTTACGGTCTTATGTGTCCGAGAGCGCCAATATCGCGGGACAAGACCCTGGGAAGATGCTAGGACAAGATCGTATCAAGTGACAAATCTCATCTTCAAAACTACCATTGCTTGGGATATGTCATACATGACATGGAGGCTGCTGATTTTCTTTAGTGGCACAGTTCAAGGTCCCGTAGGCGGCAGGTATGGAACAGACAGGCTTTATACATCTTCGAATGAAGATGTCGATATTCCCGGACTTCTAGCAGCCGCAGTGTGCACCCAATGCCGACTTTGAGTTGGTATGGCCTGTTGAATTTCGGGTCATCATGTTGGAGTCAATCGCATCATGTCCCCATACAGTTTGAAGCACTTCACTCGTCGTCTAATTCTGGGTAATGCCTCCAGATTCCGTCAGAATACGCCGCCCGCCGATCACTAGCGAGGTATTTCTTAATGTTGGGCCGCTCCCCAACAGCCTCATAGAGCTTGAAGACGCCGTCATACTTTCCACACTCCCTCATCTTCTTCATCAGCTTTGGGAAAGCAAACTCAGTGCCATGCATGCCCTGCCAACGCGTGAGCCGTTATCCTCTCGGAGCGAATCATGCGAAATCCTGCTCCGAGGAAAATCGAAGTACAGCAATTGCCGAAGGGGATACTTACTTGAAACAATACCAAATCTGCATAAGTGAACTTCCCACCATGCAGCCACGGCCCGTGGCCACTAGCCTCGCCATCAAGAATACGCTGAAGATAGGTCAGAACCTTGGGCAAGCGGTCTTCCCTGAACAGTTGAGCCCGTCTCTTTGCCTCGGCTGTTTGTTCCTCATATGCCAGAGAGACGCCAACAGGGTGGTGCGTTTCATGAACCTCGTTGGAGAAAAAGTCCAGAATAGTAAGAACAATCTGGTTGAGCTGGTAGACGGCGTTGCCCTCAGCGGGCGCAAGCCCAAGCCTCGGCGCCAGGTACAGCAGAATATTTGGCGTCTGGGAAAGCACCACATCCCCGTGTATGAGGGCCGGACATGCGAGCACCGGAGAGTTGTTCTTGTCGCCTATGTTGTGTACACTGGTGATGTTGAGGACGCGTTGGACGGGGTCATTGTCCTGCTTGGCAGTGTCGAGGTATGGTACGCCGGCTTCTTCGAAGAGCAGTCGGATGAATTCTCCGCGCCCGGGGATCTGGGGCCAATAAATAAGTTCATAGGGAGCATCGCCAGACTTGGTGCCCTGAACTTGGTGTCGTGTCATTTTTGTAAGTTGTGTGTGCGTGGCGAGATGCTCGATGCGTGATGCGTGGACGTGTGCAGGCGCGCTGTTCGATCGGGAGGTGGATGGAGGCTTGAGCTTATTTGACAGGAGCTGTCTCGGACAGTGGTGAAGCCTGCTGCCTGCTAGGTACATGAGGCCATGGCTCTGACCATCACATTGAGGCCTTCGCAGATGTGGACCTAGATTTGTGGGTGAGGAGACAGAGACGAAGCTCAACAGAGGCGGGATTCTGGGCTTTGCATCTTGTCTTGTCATCTTGTCATGGGCTTTTCGGCCATGACGTTGTCACGTTGCAAAGCATTTCGCTGGGCAAAACGACATCCTGAGGCAGCAGTGCACCGAGTCTTACCAGCCACCTCCAGGCTCCAGTGCTCCACCACCAGCCACCCGTTGGCGCTTGACCAGCTGCCACGCAACTCCGCGCTGGTTGCGGCACCAAGTCATCACGAACTCGCCAAGTGTGTATCATGCTTCTTTTATCAGCAGGCCGATAGGTTCTGCAGCGTCTGCCCTCACACCTTGTCCCTTCACTCCTATCTTCTTTCTCTAGCACAGGATGAACAGAATGAACGAAAAAGGCGAGCTTCGGCTGAACGCAACGCCGCTGATGAACGATGGCCAGATATGTCGCATACGCGGCCGACGGAACATGCGACGGAGCCGAGGTCTCAAGTTCTTCGCCCTGGCGTGCCTTTCTCTCCTAGTACTCGCACAGTGGAAGCAGATCTGGCGATCCGACCGTCATGCTACTAAGCTGTCCATGAAGAAGCTCGCGGATGACCTGGATGTGTGCAAGAAGCTCCGTCATAAGCCCCGCGATCCGATTGGAGTTGGTCGCAGCAAGAGCGCCAGATACATCCAAGGCTCGCGGCCGACTCTTATAAAAAATGCCACGATTTGGGTTGGAGAAGCTACTAAGGGAACGAGCGACGCAGATGCTAGGGCGGGCAAGGGCTGGGAGTGGACGCATGGGGATGTGTACCTGGAGTACGGTCTGATCAAGAAGGTCGAGCAAGCCATCTCACTGTCGTCATTGCCTCAGGACACGATGCTATACGATGCTGAGGGCCGGCTTCTTACGACTGGTATCATCGATATGCACAGTCACGCTGGTGTAGACTCTCTTCCCAACCTCCGGGGCAGCGGCGACGTCAACGAGCTAGCGGACAATGTCACGCCGTACATTCGCTCTATCGATGGATTCAATGTCTTGGATCCTCAGATACAGGTCATCAAGTCTGGCGGCGTGACCACGTCGTTGATCCTGCCCGGATCAGCCAACAACATTGCTGGAGAGGCCTACCTCGTCAAGCATGCTATTGGCAAAGCAGACGGCCGCGAGGAATACAGTGCCAATGACACGCTGGCTGATCCTGAAAGACACTGGCGGTATATGAAGATGGCTTGCGGCGAGAATCCTAAGAGCGACTTTGGTCCTGGATCACACGGTCGCTATACCAGCCGTCTTGGGGAGAGCTATGCTTTCCGCCATGCGTTTGAGCAAGCGCGCAACTTGGTTCAGCGACAAGATGATTGGTGCAGCAAAGCCAATACTGTTGGGCTGGATAATATGGACAGCTACTTGCCGCAGGAGCTGCAGTGGGAGAGCTTGAGTGCGGCTCTGCGAGGACAAGTCCATGTGAATGTGCATTGCTACACGGTGCCGGACTTGGAAGCCATGGTTGACCATACCAATGAGTTTCAATTTCCTGTCCGCGCGTTCCATCATGCGCACCAATCGTTTCTTGTCCCCGAGGTATGTACAAAGCTGTCCTCTCCCGTTGTTGGCCGCTAGGTGCGGCCGTGCTAACGCTGTCAAAACCACTTACATGATTGAACAAGATTCTCAAACGAACATGGGGTGGCCGTGCTCCCGCCTCTGCTCTCTTCGCCGATAACATGTACTACAAGTCCGAAGCTTACACGGGGTCCGAATACGCGGGAAAGGTGCTCTACGAAGCGGGATTGACGCCCGTCTACGTCAGCGATAATCCTGTCCTCAATGCTCAACACGTCCTTTTCGAGGCTGCCAAGGCTTATCACTATGGTCTGCCGTACCATGCGGCGCTTGCGAGCGTGACGACTGCTCCAGCAGAGGAGCTCGGCATGGGGAATCGGCTGGGCAAAGTGAAGCCAGGCTATGACGCCGATGTCGTTGTTTGGGACAGTGACCCTCTCAGTGTCGGAGCGACTCCTGTACAGGTTTGGATTGACGGTACAGCGCAGTTCACCGCACCTGTATACCACAATAAGTCGATGGAGACACCCGCGAGCCCGAACGTGGCGCTCTCAGAAATGGTTGTTGAACCTACCGAGATTACCGACGCCGTCTTCACGGGTGTGACGAAGGTGCTCATGCCGCTGGACAATGCCAATGGTGAAGCCAAGACTGGTGAATCAGTGCATGTCGTCGTCTCCAAAGGCCGAATCTCTTGCATCGGAGCCTGCCACCATGAACGAGAAGCTGCCATACAAAGCGGCGTCAAGATGATCGACATCAAAGACGGATATCTCACCCGCTCATTCACAGGCGTAGCCGGCACCCTCGGCCTCAACGACATTGACGCCGAAGCCACGACAGACAACGGCAACAACGCCGAAACATTCACACGAGCCATCGACGGTCTAACGCTCGGCGGCAAGAAACTCCACGCCGGTGCCCGATACGGCGTCACCCGAGCCATCACAGCCCCCAAGTGGAAAGGCGGTGCAACGCACCACGGCACAAGCGTTGGCTTCGTGACCACCGCGCAAACCAGCGCCGAGAAAGGCGCCGTGTTTGCCTCAGACGCAGCCGTCCACTACACGCTCAACGTCCAAGTACGCGAGGCATCCAAGAGCTACACTCAAGTCTTTGGCGCCCTGCGCAATAAGCTCCTCCATGCAATCAAGACAGCCGATGAGCCGGAGCCATTTTCTGAGGCGGCGTACCTGAAGAAGGTTGTCGCTGGGGATCTTGTCTTGGCTCTGACGATCAACAGCGCCGATGGGATCGCGTCAGCTCTGCGCATCAAGGCTGATGTTGAGGATGCTCTTAATAGCACGAATAAGATTAGAATGGCCATCATTGGTGGTGCTGAGTCTCACCTCGTTGCGCATGAGCTTGCCGCGGCGTCAGTGGGTGTCATTCTCACGCCGCTGCAGCCTATGCCTACTACATGGGACTCTCGACGCGCCTTATCTGGTGCGCCTCTCACGAATGGCACGGCAGCGGACTGGCTTGTCACGGCTGGCGTGACGGTGGGTATTGGTCTGCCGGAGGACTGGGTTGTGCGGGATCTAGGGTTTGAAGCCGGGACGGCGTATCGGAACGGCGATGGGCGCTTTACGGAGCAGTCTGCCCTGGATCTGGTGAGTAGCAATATCTATGAGATTCTTGGGGTGGATGTGCCTGAGGAGGAGGGTAGGGGCCATTTCATTGTAAGTGAGGGTAGTCCCCTGCGAATTGGATCGAGGATCAGGGCCGTGGGGTCGGGGAGGGGGTCTGTGTCGTTGTATATGTGAGGATTTCATTTTAGGGGAACACGGGATCTTTTCAGTTCTTAGTACATATGTACCAATTTTGGATGCAAGTTTGCGGTGCGTTGCGAACATACATGTGCCTTGAATACGTTGTGCGCTCTTTTCGTACGTGATTGGCCTTTTTGCACGCAATTTTGGCAGCATCTCCAGGAAGCTGGCTCGCCTCGCTTGAGTCGCTTTCATGTCCAAAGTCCGGAAGTCGGAGCCGGGGATCGGCATTGCGAAACCCCGAAGGAGCCGAATTGCTTACAAATAGGAACATTCGTCTGACAAACGTGCGCGTGGGCAACCGCGCGGCTGTTACCAAATCGGCCTCCAATACGGAGTATAGCATGTCGAACTGAACAGCTTATTCACAGTATTTACTCTGTACAGTAATACATACAATAAAGAACACGCATCATCATTACCCTCATTGTCCTCGTGTTTTCGTCTAGCTTGCGCATCGTATGAAGCGCACCAGCACTCGCAACATCCTCCGCGCCGCCGCGCTCATTACTTTCCCATTACCATACCAAAATCGACTCGCCATGTCTCTTGCTCACCAGCCCAATATGCCCATCGCGCCCGTCATTGCCTTGTCGCACGGAGGAGGTACGTCACTTTGCAAAACTTCCAACTTCCAACGCGTCCACTGCCTTTCTCGATCGAGGGTTTTGAGGAAACCCAATCTAAGGGGCTTGACACATGTTAACAACATCACCATTAGGACCTCTCCCCCTCCTCGGCGACAAAAACCACGACGCCATCGTATCCTCCCTCCGGAACAAAGTCCCCCAGATCTTACGCCTCGGCACCCCCTCCGCCCCGAAAGCCATGGTCCTCGTCACAGCACACTGGTCCACCGACATCCCGAGCATCTCCTCCAGCGCCCACCACGAGCTCTACTACGATTACTACGGCTTCCCCCCCGAGGCCTACACCATCCAATACCCCGCCAAGGGCGACCCTACCCTCGCGTCTGAAGTCAAGGACCTCCTCGAACAGGAGGGCTTGTCGGCCCAGCTAGACGCCTCCCGCGGGTGGGACCACGGGGTATTTGTCCCGCTCTCGCTGATTAATCCCGCGGCGAATATCCCCGTGGTGCAGCTCTCGGTGCTGGAATCTGAGAATCCGGAAGAACATCTACGGATGGGGAAGGCGCTGCGGCGGCTGCGGGAGCGTAATATCGCGATTGTGGGATCGGGGTTTGCGTCGTTACATAATATGCGGGAGTTGATGGGTCTGAGGGCTGGGAATGCCGTGCGGACGGGTTTCAAGGCTTTGTCGGATGAGTGGAATGGGGCGTTGACAAAGGCTGTGATGGCGAGGTCGGAGTCTGAGAGGTGGACTGGGTTGGTGGGTTGGAGGGGATTGCCACATTCGGAGAGGATGCATCCGCTGGGAGGAGGGGAGCATTTCATGCCTTTGGTTGTTTGTGCGGGGGCGGCAGGGGATGGGGAGGAGGGGATTTTCTATCGGGATGAGTATATGGGGATTGATATCTTTACATATTACTGGGGAGGGAAGAGTGAGGATGGAGGAAAGGGGCAGGCAGAGGAGGGAAAGGATGAATTATAGAGTTGAGGATGAAGGATAGCCCTCAATGGAGATGGAGAGTGGTGTAGTGCCGTGTTTGCTATAATAACTTAGATTATAGCTTCTATTTGTTTACCGTTCGCTTGCTCTAGCTTCCTTTTCTAAGCTCCTGTCAATTAAAGGTTTCAAGATCATGTCAAGAATGGCTTTTCGTTCTTCAGACCAAGGCCTCTGACTCTCTCCATGACGCTTACAAGACTAATCGAGACAGCAGACACGCACTTCCTCCGCGTGACTTGCAACGTGTCGCACCGTTTCATATGGTGTCTCATTTATTAATTCAAATGGTATTTTTTTCTTGTTAGTTCAGAATTGACCACGGATCTGCGTTAGCCGTGGCCCGTCAGGACTCAGTAGGCAATACCTACCTACCTACCTACCTAGGTAGGGTGGTCTGGAGCCTGGAGTTCCTTGCAAAATAAACAGGAACCGCCACGTTGGTCCGTTTTGGGCCACCACGCGCAACAACTTTATTTTAAGCCATTATCAAACCCAATTTGCATGCTAGAGATGCGAAATTCTCCTTCTCATATACCTAGACCCCAACGTGCTTGTGCTTCCACCTTTTTTTCGTGGCCAAATGTTGCTTCCACTGGCGGCACACCGCAATCGCACGTGCTTGACCCAAATATCCAGTCAGCCAAGCCAGTCCAGCATCCATGCCAATTTTCGCATCTCCTCCTTGACAAATATGTACGCGAAGGCGTCACGATATCCGTCGGCGTCAATGACGTGTCGCCAAGAACACGAAGCGATCCGAGCCAGATCGCCCCCGGATGATGCACAAGCCGTAATGAGCAATACCTACTCTGTACGGAGTGGAGTACATAGGTACATACATAGGTAAATGTGTACATCCCGGTACGGCACATGGCTGGCCCGGGCTCCGCTCCCCCGCCCGGCGAGATGGATTGCCGAAGTGGCCGCGCTTTCCCGTTATGGCAATAGAGGAAAGTATATATGCGAATGTGTGTGTACAGTAGGTACCTAACAGCGCCATGGTGGGTGCTGGATTTCCTTCCAGTTGGTTGATCGAGGATCAAGGCGAAATAAAGCGGGATAAAGCGGGGACGGGTATGCGTCTTGCCGTCGATGTTTCTTTCTGTGGAGGCGGAGAGGGATAAAAATGGATTATGGGAGAGACAGGGCTGGTTCCGGAAGGCGAAGGCGTATACCTAGCCTGTAAATAAGGCATCGAACAGAGAAAGATGATGGCAACATAATAGGCTTGTGAAATTATCGTGTCTTACAAAATTGGTATTTATTGTTGTGATCGCGCCTTGAATATTCCAAGTTTCAACACTCGACCTTGTTAGTCAATCTTCTCACATTATTCTCATTTGACATCCATCTCTGTACCCATCTGAGCGAATTCATTATCCTACACCAAATCTATACCAGAAAGATACCATTCTCGACAAATAAACCTGAAGATGTTTTCCTCAAATAGCACCGGCATTATTGCCCTTTCTCTGGCCCTAGCTAGCGCCGTCGCCGCGGGCCCCGTCGTAAAGCGCGAGGGTATCAACGACGCCGTTATTCTCAACTACGCGCTCACATTGGAGCATCTCGAAGATACATTTTACCGTGAGGGTCTGTCCAAGTACACGGAGCAAGACTTTGCGAGCGCGGGATTCGATGCAGTATTCTACAACAACATCAAGGAGGTGTCAAAGGATGAGAGTGAACATGTTGGCTTCCTCACCACAGCTCTAAAAGGTATGCATTGCAAATTCTCTCTTTTGTACTCTAGTTTCTCTGCCGTTTCTATTTGTAGAGATCTAACATGTTCTTCATCTCATAGCCGCTGGAGCGGAGCCCGTCGCGGCATGCACATACAACTTTGGCTACAACGACGTCAAGACCTTCCTCGCAACGGCCTCTATCCTCGAGGGCGTCGGCGTCTCAGCCTACCTCGGCGCCGCGGCCGATATCATGAGCAAGACGTATCTCACCGCCGCTGGGTCGATCCTCACAGTCGAAGCCCGCCACTCGTCTTACATCCGCTCGGGCCTTCGACAGGTTCCCTTCCCGCAGCCGTTCGACGCGCCTCTCACATACAATGAGGTCTACTCGCTGGCTTCGCAGTTTATTACCGAATGTCCCTCCAGTAACGCGAAGCTGCCCGTCAAGGCATTCCCCAAGCTCGTTGGCGCGATGAGCAATGGGAATGTTACGGCGGACTCAGTCGTGACGCTGCAGACACCTGTACGTTTCTTCCTCTCTGCCTTTTTTCTTCTTCTTTTCTTTTTCGCTTTTCCGGTTATCTTTTCCCTTGTCTTCTCTCATTTCGAACCTTGCTCCCGCTTTGTCTACATGCCAGATCAATAACACCTAAGGAGTTCTGACACTGACCGATTCATTTCCATCGTGCAGGGCTACACTATCCAGCTTCCTCACGGTTCCACCGGAATCTTCGCTGCCTTTATTGCCGTGACTGGGCCTACATTTGTCGAGGCAACTGCCGTTGATGGTGGCTTCACTGTCAAGGTTCCCAAGGGCTTTGCAGGCCAGACATATGTTGTTTTGACGGGCTGCAATGGGACTGTGTCGGATGATACTGTTGTTGCGGGGCCGGCCGTTCTTGAGGTATGCACTCTGACATGACTTTGATCGTTTGACACGTACTGATCAGTGATGAATGTAGATCTCTTGAAGTGCGATAACGGATGATTTTAGGAGACGCTTAATGGAGGATGATATGGGCATCGGGAAGAGGGATGTTTATGATATTATTTAATGTTTTAATTTATCTTAGCGATACATATTCAGTAATGAGCAAGGCTTTGGCAACTTTTAATTGCGAGTGTGCTACGACCTACTTCATGCTTCTTCTGCGCCTTCAAATAGTATCATGTGCGCAGTCTTGTCAAAATTCAGTTCAGAGAACTGACTCGTGCCTTTCCTTCGCCACCCTGATTCAGCCTCATGAATCATGATGCCCTCGTGACATTTTTGCGGTGATAGGGATAATAGGTGAAAACTCCGTGAGTCCCTTCTCTTCCTCTTCCTCTTCTTCTTCTTCTTCTTCTTCTCGCGTCTTTTTGTAAGCACTTCTAGCTCAACGGATTGGCGGAAGCAAGTTTGTAGTCCGTGTTTGTCGGGCGCATGACCTTGATCCCCAAGCTTGAGTTGCCAAAAGATGCGCCAATCTCGTGTGACCACACTGCACAGTGCAAGGGACGAGCGAAGGTTGCACGTTTGTATAAAGTTGGGTTGCGTATAAAGTAGAGCACACAAAACCCCGTATGTAGCTCCAAGAAAAGTTTCGTCATCTTGACTCAGCACCAACTCCTCCCTTTCCTTTTTGCCCCTTCATTTCTGCCCAGCTCAACATTGAGGCAGCAGTGGCCCCGCATAAAAACTGCCCTCTTCAGTGCTCACTCCCCGTCGTGTAGCGGCAATACCTCCATCCACGTACTTACGTCAAGCGAATTTCCCAGTAGATTTCTACACAGAGTACTCCGTATGTATGTATTCTTTTACGAATTGTATCGTGTGCAAGATACATCATATGTGTCTGTACAAAGTGATAAACGCATTGTGTCCGATGTGGCGGTTTCCGGCTCTCGAGTTTCGAGACCATGGATCGATCCACCGCGCGCCGCCGTCGACAGGGGTTCCAAAAGTTAAAGCCGTAAATTGTAATTACAACTGGTCCACCAAGTTCCAAGTTCCAAGTTCCAACTACATAACGGTAATACCGGTGATGTTGCAGCCTTGCAAGGTAGGTATCCATTAATTGCGATCCATCATCCGACGACGTGCCCGTTCCCGTTCGCTTCGCTCAGAGTCGTCTACTATCTCGGGCATGATGCCGAAGATCCCTCCTTCACTTCGTGCGCCAAAACGCGCTTAATGGGTAAAAAGGTTAGTTCAAACCGGCAACGATCTGTTCGTCATGCGCCCGACGGTAAGACATGGTCTGGGGAATCAATCTCCGACGCTGCCGGAGACGGCAATAATGGACCACATGTACATAGATCCTTGTCAATAGCGAGACGCACGAACGGCTGATCTTCTCTTTTATCCTCTCCTTCTTCTGCCATTTCTTCTCTGGCGTTTTCCCTTCTCTTTTCTCATTCACACACGACGATAATTCGTATCTCACTCCAGCAAAACGGTATAGCGAACGACGTCGAAGTCATACCTAATGATGCGCTCCATCCAGAGTGTTAGCCTCGTCGGCGCCCTTCTGGCCACATTGACCAGCGCGGCAACGGCCCTAAACCAGACCATTGTTCGCGATGTGGTCGTCCTCGGCGGTGGCGCCACGGGCATGTACGCCGCTGTCCAACTCACCAAGCAAGGCCACAGCGTCGCCCTCGTCGAGAAGAAGGAAATCCTAGGCGGCCACGCCGAGACGCTGTACCTGCCCGACGGCCAACACATCGACTACGGCGTCGAGGGCTACTTCAACAACGACCTCACAAAGGACCTCTTCAGCCTTCTTGGCGTAGAACACGAGCTCCTGCTACCCGCGTCCTTCGAGACCCAGCACGTCAACTTTCGAACGGGTAAAAAAGTCCCCGGCAACAGCAACATCCTCGGCGTCATCGGCGGTGCGGCGCTGTACCGCGCTGCGATCCAGAAGTACGACTACCTTGCCACGGGCGCGTACTACCTCCCGGACCCAGTCCCCGAGGAACTCCTCCGTCCGTTTCGTGAGTTTGTCGAAAAGTACTTCCTGCACGGGTCCCTGGCCGTCATCTTCATGTTTGCCGAAAATGTAGGCAACCTGCTCGACACGCCGCTCCTGTACGTGATTCAGAACTTCGGCATCCCCCAAATCAACGCGTTGCTTTCCGGCGGGTACATCCGACCCCAGAACGGCACCCAGGAGCTGTTCCGCAAAGCAGCCGCGTACATTGGTGAAGAGAAGAATATCTTCTACAGCAGCACCGTGTCGCACGCCACGAGGGATGCCACCAACGGCGTGGAACTCACCATCCAGAACAGCAACGGCGGCCCACGTACCACCATCAAGGCCAAGAAGCTCCTCATCACGTACCCGCCCACGATGGACTCCATGAAGCCGTTTGATCTGCAGGAGCAGGAATCTTCCCTATTCTCCAAGTGGGATACCAAGAGCTATTACGCTGCGGCTATTACCAAGACGGGGCTTCCTAACGTCAACATTGGCAATGTGGACCCGGATAACCAGCCCGGGAGCTTGCCTCTGCCGCCGTACCAGTGGGAGCTTGAGTACTCGGGTGTACCAGACTACTTTATGACCAAGATTGTCGGAGAAGCCAATTTCACGGCTGAGGATGCCAATAACTTGATTCGCTCGGATTTGAAGCGCATGAAGGATGCCGGGACTTTCCAGACGAGTGAGCCTGAGATTGTCGCTTTCGCGTCGCATTCGCCTGAGACGTTGGTTGTGCCAATTGATGAGGTGCGCAGTGGATTTTATAAGAAGTTGTATGACTTGCAGGGCCTGCAGAGCACGTATTACACGGGGTATACGTTTTGTACCGATTATTCGTCCGTTTTGTGGAGTTATACGGCCACTGTGCTGGACAAGATGGGCCTGTAGGGAGGTCGAGTAGTCATGTTTTGTGTTAGCGACTCGCCAGGATGTAGGTGAATTTCGACTGTATATGCTTTGTCTTTGATACCGCCCTTATATGTTACAAGGAATCCAGCCATAATTGATCCCGCGCCCATGTGCGCGTTTGTGTCCGTCTCGCATGATGCTCGAAGAGTCGAATTGTGTCCTTCTGCGATGTGGACTCTGCAGCTTCCAGCGTGTTCAGTATCTCGTCCTACCCCCACAGAATATTGAGCTTCCTCCATCCCTTGGCATCCGGTTCCTCGTCTTCAGGATTATTGTTCGCCATGTCGATAAAGCCCCGAATCGGCATGTCCTCCAAGGACACCATCCTCTTTCCCTGCCATGACTTGTGCCCAAAATACAGCACCAGAATGAGGGGCACGTTGAAGTAGGCAGTAACAAAAGTCTGCCAACTCCACTGCCCATCGATAAAGACATGGAAGCCTCCTGTGAGCAGCAAGATGATTGCCATCACAAGTGCAAGCCACGCACCGTACGGCTGAAAGGGGCTCTTCCATGGCAGCTCATCGCGGCTGATGCCCTGTTTTCGACAGCCGTAGAAGAACCGGAGGTATATAATCTCAATGTTGATCCAGTGCACAAAGGAGGCCGCTGACACGAGGCCTTGTAGCCATCCAAAGACGACCGAGGCAGCGGATGAGAGCGTCATGTATCCCAGAAGCATAAATGATCCAACCGCCGCGACGGAGATCCAGGGCGTGCCGAACCGGTTGGTTCGCTTGAAAAAGGGCGGTGCGTGGCCATCGAGGGCGAGGCCGTATAATGTCCGGGTGCCGACAAGCATAGCTGAGTGGACTTGTTAGAACGGTCATCAAAGCAAGCATCCAAAGGGGTTCATTAGTGAAGAGGAGGGAGAGAGAGTCGCAAGGAATTCCTCTAATGAGACCACACTTTACAACAAGTCAGATTCATACCCGAATTCCCCGCACTCCAGGCACTCGTCACCACAATCGCATTGATGATCGACGGCACGACCTTAATGCCCGCATTCGTCGCAGCAATGGCAAACGGTGACGCGCCAGCATCCCCAGACCAAGCCGTCAAGGCCTTATCAGCCGACGACACAATCAGGCCAATGCAAAACACGGTAGCCAGGTAGAATAGAAAGATGCGCCAAAACACACGCTTCGCTGCTTTGGGTATATTCTGGCGAGGATTCTGCGTCTCCGCTCCCGCGACGGATATATTCTCGACGTTGGAAAAGGCATAAGCCGCACTGACGAGCACGCGCCAGAAACCGACAAATTGGCCCCAGGACCCTGGAATATTGAAATATTGCACAAACGGTCCTGGATCTTTCCAGAATTGAAACCCAATAGGCTTGCCGCGCGGTCCTGCGCCAGCCGTGATGCAAATACTCTGGCCAATGGACATGACAGAGGATCAAGTTAGCCAAGATTCGATTGTTTGCGCGAGAGGATCTAGTTATATGATTTCTCTCCATTGAAGCCCAATTTCGCTCAGCCGATTTCATGCACTCATTCGCAACATGGCCCACCAGCAGACAGGCTCATTCACGCAGACTCACCAGGATATTCACACCCACAATCAGCGCAATCTTCAGTATCGCCAGCACAAACTCCAGCTCCCCATACACGCTAATCAACAAAAAATTGCTGAGTATCAGCAGTCCGCCCAGCACGGTTATCCAGACTGCATGGTTGACATGGGACCAGTAATCAATAATAACCGCGCACGCCACCATCTCAGCGGGCAGCAAAATAGCATTCGCGTAGACGCTATTCCAGCCCTGTGCAAACGCCAGCGCAGGATCGAAAAAGTACTCTGCATGCCGAATGATGCCTCCGGAGAGGGGCAGAAGAGCGCTCAGTTCCGCCATGGAAAACACGACGAAGCTAATTATGCACCCGACGATGGCATAGCCGAGAAGAATGCCGAGTGGACCGCCGTTGGCTAGCGCTCGTCCTGTGGCGAGGAAGAGTCCCGTGCCGATGGTGCCGGCCAGGGCTATCATTTGAATATGCCGCTGGTTGAGGCCCCGTTTTGCGTGTGTTAGTTCTTCGAACGCGGCTGTGACTTTGAGGCCATCGTGGGGTGAGATGGGGCGGCTTCGGAGGGGGCTCTTGTTGAGAGATGAGACTCTGGTGAGGGGCGTGATGTTGTCGTCGTTTTTGGGAGGAGAGGCTGCTGGACCGCCGGGGATTGACATTTTGCAATCGCAGTTCTTGAAGTTTGAAGCGGAGAGGAACGGGGAGAAGAAGAAGAAGAAGAGGAGGAGGCGGAGGAGGAGGAGGAGGAGGAGGAGGAGGAGGAGGAGGAGGAGGAAAACTAAAGACGGGAACTGGACTTCGGAGTTCGCAGTAGACGCTGTTGAGCCGTCCTTCCATTCGGCCAATCGATACTGTAGTTACGCATGCAAAGCGAGCGCGCCGCAGTACGGAGTATGGACTGTAGATACATGGATGGTTGGTGGAGATGTGTATGCAGGTGGCTGGTCAGTCGTCAGAGGCCATTGACACTTGACATGGACGAGACATGAGCTGCCAGGCCAGAGACAATGTGTCGGCGAGTTTGTCTCCTCATTCCAGTCATCTTTTTCTTGGAATCTGGAGATACCAAAGTTGTTCTTCGTGTCAAGAAGTGGTTGGGAGTCGATCGCGTCTTGACTACCTAGGTAGGAAAGCAAATTCTTGGTGTTCAATTGCCACCATTTCATTGGCTACCTCCTATACTGATAACGGTCGCTTGGTGCCCTCGCGTCAGGTGCGGCATACAGTGCACGTAACAGTGCGGAAAACAGTCCCCTCGGCAGTGAAGCCCTTCAGCTGCGTACAGCTGCGTACAGGCAGGCAGCCGCCAATGCCAGACGTCATCCTTTCCGAGCGTCAGTCCAAAACCTGCTCCTCACATCGCGAATGACGGATCCGTGACGAAGGAGTTGCACAACGCTGCCACTGCTCCAGAGTCCAGACTGCTCGACTCCATGAAGAATGGGGATTTCCATTTGCTACCACAAGCATTGACACTTATTTGCTTGATGCTAGTCGACGACCCTCTTCGCATGACCTGCTCCTCATCTCTGTCACGCCCAGCATCGTGAGGTTTTATTTACGTTGCAAATCTTTGGTCCAGTAGCTAGACAACAATTTATACGACTCCGCAGGCAACAATTGCACATCGTCTGTCCACCACCATGATGACGTGCTTTGGGCTTTGCGGTTCCGATGGAGACGAATCCGAGCGTCAACCCCTTCTGCCTCAATACAATGATGCCACCTCGCGTCAAGAACGACTTCATGAGAAGCTGCACACATATCAGATGCTGAGAGCCATCTCTAAAGGGTACATGCCATCTAATGCGCAGACCATCATCCATCTGCGCACCTTGCTGGGGGCGGCCATCTTGAATCCCTCGGAAAGCAGTCATTTGAGCAACTCTGGCCGCGCCCTAATTCGCACCATCAGACTTTGGCTCACCCAATTCATGGACCTTCTGGAAAGGAAAAACTCCAAAGACCAGATCCAGGACTTTTTGTGGTATCTTCGCAAGTCACACTTAGGAGTGGATGCTGGAACTGTCAGGAATGACATTGTCAAAGGCAAGGCCAAGGCCAATATCAACGCAACCTTTGAGAGCTTCCGTACCGTGCTGTCACTCGCGCTCCTCAACAAAGACTTTCGCATCTTCTTGGCCGACCTGGGAACTATCGCCAGGCAGATCTTCCGAGATACCGCCGTGGCGTTGGGTGATGCGTCAAAGGAAGCTGGGGAAAAACTCGACACCCCTTCCAAGGATATCGAGGCCCTGAAGAAGACAGATACTCACGGCCAGGCAGAAGCTTCAGTTGAGGACGTGAAGAACAAAACAGCCGAGGTCGCTGCGAATGCGCTTGACGAGGTGAAGCAAGTAGCAGAAGCATCGTACACGAGCTTGAGGGATCACATGAACGAAGAATCCCGAAATATTCTCATCAGTCGTCTAAAAAAGGCCGTCGGCAACTTGCGGCAGCGACCCGACTACACCGAATCCGTCTCCACCATGTCTACTCTTCTGCAGCGCTATCTTCAGATTTATCTCGCAATCGGAACAGAGGCTGCGCAAACAGTCGAGGAAACGATTCAACCGAACCGAGAGGCACATCAGGCGGCCCACAACTTTTGGCTCTTTGTGTCTTCATTCGGAGACGAGCAGAAGTGGGATGCGGTAACGGAGTCATGGAGCAAGTTTATGGAGAACAACAAAATGGACGAGAGCCTCAATCAGTTTGTGGCAGACTTTGCGACACTGGTGCAGAAAATGTTGTCTGACCCAAAGTTCTTCGACGACGTGGAAGCGCACCTGGATGAGCTGCGTGAGAAACTGAAAAGCATGAACTCGGGGTCCTCCATTGGGCATGAGCTCAATGACGTCCTCACGGCTCTCGTTGGGGCGCTCAGGTCAGTGGCTCAAGACAAGGACATGACCCAATTGGCGTCTTCCACTTTGCGGCTTGTGCACATTCTGTCTCCTGCTGGTAACATCGAAAACCCGGAGCTAGTCGAGGATTGCATCAATACCTTTGTACCCCTTATTGTCCAATCCATACAGTTCATCCCTATTCCTCGCCTGGAAGTATCGACTCCTGCAATAGATTTGCTATTGGAGAACCTGATCCTCCAGCCTGGCCGAACCGTCAATCAAAGCTCATTCCTCCCTTTCAACCTGCAATTTTCCACTCGCAATGACATTGAGGTCACAAAAGCACAGTTCGGAACCAGGTCCACCATGACCTCTTTGGCAACAATCAAAATCGCCGGCATGTCCATTGCAGCGGATGATCTGGGCTACTGGATGCGCTTACACTCTGGTCTGCTGTGGATGGTAGACGAGGGTCTGGGTGGCTTCCATCTCGACGAGCGCGGTATTGACATTACGTTTGACATTGAGTTTGGTAGGGATCGGTTGGAAGAGCTCATCACCCTTCGCAACGTCAAGGTGCAGATCCACCACTTCAACTATACTCTGAGCAAGTCCAAGTTTTCTTGTATCACATGGCTCTTGAAGCCTCTCATACGGCCCATCTTGCGCAAGACGCTGGAATACCAAATCTCTCGCGGCATTGAAGACGGTCTCTGCACACTGAATCGAGAGCTCGTATTTGCGCGAGAGCGGCTCCGTGCGACCCGGATCTGCAACCCAGCTGATCTCTGGACTTTTGTTCGCGCAGTTGCCGCGCGCCTTGTGCCTAGCCAGGACCCTGACGTCTACACGCGGGTGGGAGTTCAGCCCGGAGGCGGCGTTTTCAGGGGTCGGTACGCTCCAGGCAGTTTGGTCAAGTTGTGGGAGGATGAAGGGCGCGATGCGGAACAGAATGTTTTTGAGTATAAGCAAGATGGCTGGCGTAATGGAGTCTTTGATGTGGAGACTGTTCCTACGATGTAATGCGGGGAGACGACTCTTGAAGCACGACTCTAATGGAAAGAGGAAGAAGCAAGCGATCAGTAGTGACGATGAACACTAGGTGAGGACAAGGCGCCGGTCTCGCCGGTTCCTTCGAGCAGATTGGCAGAATTGCGTTTTCGACCTCGGTGCGACATCATAATGGATTATGATGCATGGGCTTTGCGTGTAACAGTAAATTAGTGCAGATCAATTGACATCATGAATATGTTCCAACGGCCATGTTCCTTGATCTGATGTGAAAAGACATGACAATGCCATTAATAGGTAGCTAGCCCATCCGTATACATCCGTCGCACGTTGGAGAAGGCCAAAATGGACACCCGCCGGGGCCACAACTCCTGCATCAACCGCTGAACCCAATTCCTCCAGACCCACGTGCGATTACCAACGAACGCGGGGAATGCATCCACAGATGCCTAGCGAATTGCCCGATCAGGCAAGTAGATTGAGAATCCGACGATTATGTGGGGCCTAGGGCTGCCTGCCTTGAACCGCGACAGCGGAATCGTCAACCAGTGGATCTTGGCGTCGATCTAGCACCTGCATCCAGCCTATCAATGGCTCTCATGCCCTTGTAAGTTGTCAGCCGTTAGCAGCTGGACAGCCGACATCCGAGGCGCTTTTCATAGTTCACCACACCAACCTTTTTTAGGTTCCCAGATAGAGGTCCATGGGCCATCCATCATCTTGCACTCCTACAAGTTACAACCTCCATCCATCAAAAACCCAATCACCAGAACCTCCCTCCCCTTCATCATGCCTCCCGTAAAGCTAGCAGAATACCTCTTCACCAGGCTCCGCCAGCTTGGCGTCGAATCCATCCATGGTGTCCCCGGCGACTTCAACCTCACCATGCTAGACTACGTCGAGCCCGCAGGCCTAACCTGGGTCGGCAACGCCAACGAACTCAACGCCGCATATGCAGCAGATGGCTACGCCCGAATCAAGGGCCTCGGAGCCATCGTCACGACATTTGGAGTCGGGGAATTATCCGCCATTAATGCCATTGCGGGTGCGTATGCTGAGTTCGCGCCCGTGGTGCACGTCGTGGGTGTTCCGTCGCGGGAGCTCCAGAGTGAGCGCACCATGATGCATCATACCTTCAAGGATGGCAACTATGAGCGCTTCGCGCAGATGGCGGCCCTGGTGACCGTTGCGCAGACGAAGCTCTGGGATCCGGTCACGAGTGCGCAGCAGGTAGATGATATTATGGCGACGTGTCTGCTGCAGTGCCGGCCTGTATACATTGAACTTCCCGTTGATATGGTGGATGCAGTGGTCTCGCGGGAGAGGCTTGAGATTCCTGTTCGGGTACCACAGCCTGATGCTTCCCTTGTTGCTGCTGCTCTGGAGCCAGTCCTCTCTGAGATTCTTCGCAAGATGGAATCTGCGAAACAGCCCATCATCTATGTGGATGGAGAGAGCAGGCCGTTGCGCATTCTGGATAGTCTCCAGGAATTTGTCTCAGCGACGAAGTGGCCGACGTTTACTTCGCCGTTTGGGAAGGGCCTTGTCGAGGAAACGGATCGGAATTATCACGGCGTATATCAGGGACAGTGGGGCCATCCCGCGGTGCATGAATTCGTGCAGAGCGCCGATCTGGTGCTTTGTTTTGGGCCGCACTTTAGTGGCACGAATACATATATGTGGAGTAGTATACCCCAGGGAGGCGAGATGATTTCGTTCACTACGAGTGGTGTCAAAATTGGGGAGGAGCTGCATCGAGATATACCCGCCAAGCTCATCCTCCCTCGTCTGGTGCAAGCCCTGGATGTGCGCAAGCTCAAAGTATACGATCCCTACCCCGAAGTCCCGAAATATGAACTCCTTGATGCAGAGTCTCCTCCGGAGGGTGACATGATCAAGCAGGACAAGGTGTGGAAAGTCCTCGGCAATCTGATTCAACCGGGCGACATCGTCATGGGCGAGACAGGAACCCCCGGATTTGGCGTCCGTGAAATGCCCCTCCAAAAACACTGTCAGGCATTCACGCATGTAACATGGCTTTCGATTGGGTACATGCTTCCCGCGGCTCAGGGTGCTGCTCTGGCACAGAAGGAACTCATGGCGGCTTCACAATGGCACGGCCTCCACAAGGCGAAGACGATTCTCTTCATCGGCGATGGGAGCTTCCAGATGACGACCCAGGAGATGTCCACGATGATCAAGCACAACTTGGATATCCTGATTGTGCTGATTAACAATGATGGGTACTCCATTGAGCGGTTCATCCACGGCCGGAAGCAGGCCTACAATGATGTGGCGCGGTGGCGATACCTCGAGGCGCCCCGGCTGTTTGGCGCGCCAGATGATACATTTACCGCGTCGGCGAGCACATGGGGGGAGCTGAGGGCGGTGCTGCAGAATGAAAAGGTGAGCAAGGTGAAGGGGTTGTGTATGGTTGAGGTGGTAATGGAGAGGGAGGATGCGCCACCGGGACAGTTGCGGAAGGTGCTGGAGTTGCAAATTGCGCGGGAGGGGGGGGCGGCGTAGTACCCTCCAGAGCATGAATTACAGGCCAGGCTTGAGTCATGACGGCATCGTGTTAGGTTTCATGAGGTTGGAGTGACGAGATGGTAGTTGTTACAGGCATCGCTTATACAGGTTGGAACAAAGAAAGCATGAAGAGGGTCAGGAGAAATAAAGTAGTCGCTCTCGATCGAAGTAAACTCACCATTGTCTAGCCATTCCAAGAACAGCGGCGTTCGTGCTGTATCGGATCTTTTTGTGTCACGTGATACCGACTGTCGTATCATAGAGACCGCGGTGATTGAGGTGTAAACTCGTCGGGGAGATTTTAATATATGGAAGGGTTTCTCCTTGGCCATTGGATCTGGTGCCGAACTGGTCCACGGGGTTTCATGAGGAGAGGTCCAAAAAAATAGTAGTGTCTGATCTAAATGAAAGAAGTCAGAGGGTGAAGGACGTGGAAAAGGATTGGCTTCAACAGATACGGCCGATTTCAGCTTGTACTGGCGTCACTGGACGCACTGGACGCCCGTCGCCGTCATCCAGTTTGAGTATTTTCATGTGCGCTTTCCCTGGCATCTCGTGGGCGACAGTCGGCAGCGATGTCTCTAGCGCTTTGAGATATCCTCTCTCCCAGATAATGCCGAAGCAAACGACCGTTACGGGACGGAGCCGGACCAGAACCCACACCCGATTTGTCGGTGTTGGAACCGCTCTGACACCGATAGTCGCAACCGTCTTGAATAGTTCCACGAAGGTATCACAGAGGGTTCACGGAGGTCTCGCGGAGGGTGAGACCGATCGTGAGGGAACTGAGAGAGGAACTCAATCGGTTTAGCTTGACAACATACCTTGGCTCGTGATCCAACACCACGAGCCATAGGTATATATCTCTAGATCCCACCCTCACTCTAGAGGATGGAAAGCAAGAAGATTGAATCCAGATTCGTTCATGTTTCGCTTTGCATGCATCTTGTTGGTTTCCCTTACGAGCCGACAGTCGGAGCTATTTTTTGTGCCTTAAGTCTTCGTCCCAGTGCCTCAGTTTTTCGTTCCCCGCCTTTGAAGTTGTTTTTCTCTCCCTTGCCGGAATTCTCCTTGAGCTTCTTCTCTCATCTGCCGTAATTTCTCTTGAGCTTCTTCTCTCATCTGCCATACTCCTCCTTGAGCTTTTTCTCCCTCTTTTCGTACTTCTTCTTGAACTTTCTCTCTCTGTTGCCGAACTTCTTCTTGAGCTTTTGCTCTCTTTTGCCGTGATTCTTCTTGAGCTTTCTGTGCCAATGATTTGGACTCCTTGGCATCTTGCGCCATGTCTTCTTCTTCTTCTTTTATGGTGACGTTTCTTTGTTCCCGGGACAGTTCCGAGTCCGACACTTCGGTGTTTCGCTTCCGCCTTTCTTGCGCCATCTTCGTGTCTTTTTCTCTATCCACCACGAACTCGACGCCAGGTAATGCGGGCAGGACTTGAAAAGTTGCTCCCTCGATATATCCTCCACATCTCGAGTCGGTCGTTTTCGGGAGCTCCGCAGCGGATTCGGGGCTGATAGAATTGCGAAGGCACTCTACTATTTTTAGGCAAAACTGAAGAATTTGTGCGGCGACGCGTAGCGGAGGCGCACATTTCGTGTTTGCCTCTTTATGCTCCATGTTACCAGTTGCTCATGAGGGTATGGTGTGGAGTCTTTACAGCTTTCTGTCCCTGTCATTGGTCAGTAACCTTATCGTATATCATCGGTCCTTATCAATCCTCATCACCTTCTATTCTGGATGAGCATTCCTATTCGGACAGCATGTGGATTGTCATGGGGCATATTAGTAAGCTGATCATCGGCTGACAGGGCGCGGGTGTCAGCCGGATAAAACATCACTTTTTCTGGAATAAGATCGGACAAGCCCTGCTCCCCACCAATATTGGTGCAAACTCGATGCATTTGGCTGAGATATTTTGACCTTCTCCATGGTTTATATAGTATATAGGCTGCATGGTTCATAGTATTAAATTTGCGATATCCACACACGAGATACTAGCTAAATATTGAGATATCTCCATCGAAATAGCCGTACAACAATCCCAAATGAACTAGGACAAAGCCGTTTCTCGTTACATTTCTCATTAAATCATGGTCGCATATTCGTAAAACTCTAAGGTAGATGCCCTTTGCGTATCTTCATGGCCAGAGCATTTAACGTCAGCTTATACCGAACTCTATACTCTTCCAGAGCAGCTGCGGCGGCCTCTATAGAGCCTCCTTGGTGGGTTTTATCCCTCACATGCTCCATAATAGCAAGCCTTTTTGAATAGAACTCGCGGTCCTTGCCGGGCCAATCTTTGCGCCACA
>SRPN01000128.1:0-62982 GCA_018360045.1 Claviceps capensis | reverse complement strand
ACCCCCCCCCCCCCCCCCCCCATCTGAATGAATCTTGAATTTACTGGCATCACATCTACCCAACCCACCGTCGAGCACTCTTGAAAATCCTCACCCAAGGCCCAAAGTCACCCCATTCCTCCGCCGCCTGGCGAGGCATATAACTATTCACACCCGCAGCAATGGTCCTCTCCGGATGCGGCATCATGGCCACAAACCTACCATCTTTGCTCGACACGCCTGCCACGCCGCCGGGACTACCGTTGGGATTGTACGGGTACTGATCCGTCACGCGCAGCCTATTATCCACGTACCGCATAGAGATCATGCCCTGGCTAGTAAGCTCATGGAGGGAATTCGGAGAGGGAAACTCAGCGCGGCCTTCTCCGTGCGAGACCACAATGGGGAGCGACGAGCCATTCATGCCGTGGAAGAAGACGGAGGGTCGTTTTTCGTCCTCGGTTATGGTGACCATGCTGAAACGGCCCTCGAATTGGGCGCTTTCGTTGTGGACAAAGGTGGGCCAGTGCTCGGTGCCGGGGATGAGTTGCTGGATGCGGGTTAGGAACTGGCAGCCGTTGCAGACGCCGAGGGCAAAAGTGTCGGGGCGCTTGAAGAATTGCTCGAATTCGCGGCGGGTGTCGCTGTGCATGAGGACGGACCTGGCCCAGCCTTGGCCAGCGCCTAGGACATCGCCATAGGAGAAGCCACCGGGAGCGGCTAAGCCGGTGAACTCAGCGAGGGATCGTCCGCCCAGGACATCAGTCATGTGCACGTCGACGGGCTCGAAGCCGGCTGCTCGGAAAGCAAAGGCCAATTCAGCATGTCCGTTGACGCCTTGCTCGCGGAGTATTGCCACCCGGGGGGTTCTCCCGAAGAAGCCGGTGATGGAGGAGGTGATGGGGAGGATGGTGTCGGAAGGCGAGTACGTGAGTCTGTATGAGATACCAGGGTCGGATGCGTCAGAGATGGTGGCATATTCGGAATCGGCGCATGCAGGGTTGTCACGGAGGCGCTGCATCTGATATGACGTCTTGGACCACCACTGCTGCATCTCCGCACGCTCAAGAGTAGCAAAAGTCGTGGCACCATGTCGGATCGTCAATGTCTGGGTGCTGGAGTCTGCCTTGACCACACCAAACTTGCGGATGAGGCCGGCTGGTGGGCCGCAGGTGGCAAAGCATCGCTTGAAGTTCATCTCGTCGGACGCCTTGACCTGGAACACGGCGCCCAACTCTTCGTTGAAAAGGGCTTCAATCATGTCACCCGCCGAGCCGGACTTGGCAATGCCGTCCACCATCATGTCCACACCGCATCGTCCGGCAAACATCATCTCGGCAATCGTGGTGATCAATCCACCGTCGGAACGGTCGTGGTATGCCAGTACAACCCCGCTCTTGTGGAGCTGCGACAGAGCGTCGAAGTAGTCGGTGATGAGGCCAAAGTTCTTCATGTCGGGGGCTTCATCTCCAAGCGCGCCCAGAGACTGTGCTAAGGCTGAACCTCCCATGGCTCGGCGACCCTCTGCGAGATCGACGAACAAAAGGATCGTTTCGCCCACATCTTCTACTCTTCGGAGCTGAGGTGTCCAGGTGCTGAATATGTCCTCCACCACAGAGAATGCCGATATCGCGACAGAGACTGGTGCTGTCACGCTCTTGGTGCCGTCCTGGTCTTTCCAGACCGCCTTCATGGAGGTCGAGTCCTTTCCGACCGGGATGCTGATGCTCAGTTCGGGACACATCTCCATGCCAATCGCCTCAACAGCCTCGTAGAGCGCAGCACCTTCGCCGGGGTGGCTGACGGCAGCCATCCAGTTGGCCGAGAGCTTGACTCGTCGCAGATCTCCCATGACATCGGCAGCGCCGAGATTCATCAAACTTTCTGCAACCGCCATTCTAGCCGAGGCACCAGGGTTAATCAGAGCAAGCGTAGGCTTCTCGCCCATGGCCATGGCCTCACCGGTCAATTGCTTTCCGCCCAGATGAAACGACGTGGCAGTCACGGCAACATCAGCCACAGGTGTCTGCCATGGGCCGACGAACTGATCTCGTGCGGTGAGACCACCGACAGTTCTGTCGCCAATGGTGATCAAGAAGGACTTTGAACCGACGGCCGGCATCAAGAACACGCGCTTAACAGCCTTCTTGAATAACGAAGCATCATCAAGCTCCTTGCCAAAGGCCTTTTGCAGGCTTGCGAGAGCATTGAAAGGCGTCAAATTCGACTTCTTGGAGGTGACATTTCGTACCTGTTGGCGCTTGGGAGGGAACAGGGCATCCATTGGAAGATCAATAGGTCGAGGGTACTGTTTTGATTCGCGATCGGTGAGTACAAGCTTGGCGTTTCCATTGGTGTCTCTGGTGACGACATTTCCGACATTGGAGAAGCCGCAGCGTTCCCTACGACAGATGCTGGTAAACCGATTCATGTTCTCGGGGTTGATGAGGAGAACATATCGTTCTTGCGACTCATTGCACCAGATTTGAAGAGGGCTCATGCTTCGATCGGCACTCTCCACTTGGCGCAACTCAAACTTGCCACCATAACCAGCATCCTTGACCACTGCCTACAAGTCAGCTTCGGAGCCTGAGAAATGGGGAGGAGAGCAAAGCTTACGTTCTGGTAGAGCGTTGGAAAGACCGCCAGCGCCGACATCGTGAATCATGGCAATGGGTGTCTCTTCTCCTAGACTTACGCAAGTGTTGATCACCATTTGAGCACGGCGTTCCATCTAATAGCGCATTAGTAATGCTCGTTGCCACAAAGTGATAATGAGAGAAAGTATGGAAAAGGAGAGAAGAGAATACCTCAGGATTACCACGCTGGACACTGTCAAAGTCCAGATCTGCGCTGGTCTCTCCAGAGGCGTTACTGGAAGCAGCACCACCACCAAGACCAATCAACATCGCTGGGCCACCGAGAACAATGACGTGCGCGCCTTCGCGTACAAAGCGCTCTTCCTTCAGAGCGTGCTGGGGACGGACGGTTCCAAGACCACCGGCCAGCATAATGGGCTTGTGATAACCGCGCCATGCCAAACCGCCGGCCTTGACATCATCAGTGGGGTTTTCGGGGGTGAGAAGAGTTCGGAAGCATCCAGTGAGACAAGGTCGTCCAAACTCGTTGTTGAAACGGGCGCTACCGATAGGGGCTTCTAGCATGATGTCAAGACTGCTGGCGTAGTGTGCGGGTCGGCCGATATCCTTCTCCCAGGGAGCTGTGTGTTCGGGAATGAGCAGGTCGGAAACCCAGAAACCAGCAAGACCGCCTTTTGTCACGGAACCTCGACCAACGGCTGCTTCGTCACGAATTTCACCGCCGGAGCCGGTAGCGGCACCAGGGAAGGGTCTGCACCTCGCGTTAGTCATGAAATGCGACATACCGGCCTGTGGCAAGACTCAACCGCAGAAACTTACGAGATGGCAGTAGGGTGGTTATGAGTCTGCCGAAAGCGTTGAACATTAGCAACCGACGCCTCTCAGGATCAAGAATGTGTGACTTACCTCAACCTTGGCCAATATGTGAGCTACCTCTGGAGTCAAGGTCCACGTTCCAGTGGTGAAGTCAGGTGCCCAGAAGTTGGCAGTTTCGCCCTGAAGAACAGCCGCATTATCACTGTAGGCCGACACGGTAAAGTCGGGCGTCTTCTTGTGGGTATTTCGGATCATCTCAAACAAGCTCTTGTCCTTTTTAACACCATCAATCGTCCAGCTGGCATTGAATACTTTGTGACGGCAATGCCTAGTAGATGGGTGGAACGTGAGAGACTTAGTAGTGCTCTAGAGGTATTTGTCGATGGGGGGTGGCTGTGGCTGGCAACTCACTCGGAATTCACTTGCGCGAACATAAAAAGCTCAACATCGTGGGGCGATCGGCCCAACTTCTTGAAAACGTCGACCAAGTATTGCATCTCGGAGTCGTCTAGACTGAGGCCCTTCTCTTTGTTGTACGCCTGCAGAATGCGAAGAGGGTCGCCACCGTTGGCAAAGATGTCGACGACGGTTAGAGGCGCGGGAATGCCGGCGGCAAACATGACGTCGAGTTGGGGCTTCTCGAAAGCGAACGTCTCCGTCATGCGGTCGTGGAGGATATCGCGGAACGTTGAGTCTTGTCCGACCTCATATTGGTCTTCGAATTCAACCACCAAAAGCCTTCCTCTTTCAACTCGGTTTACTTTGCCGGCCAGGCCGCACACGTGGGCAATGTTGGTGGCCTGGGAGCTCCATGGGGAAAGATATCGAGGTGTGACGTAGACGGTGATGGAGCTGGTGGTGCTCTCGGAGGCCAAGAGGGGCTCAGAGTCGACATCCTGGAGGAGTGTCTTGACATCGTCGATGACAGCTCTGTCGAACGACTTGAGGTCAACGTAGTACACCCATTGGCCTCGGATCTGCTTGATCTTGGGCTGACTAGTCTTGTTGGCGCGCGCCCGCAACTCCTGGGCGCTGGATTCGGTGAAGCACGAACTACCAACGAGAACCTCGTGCGGCATGGTGAAAGACGAGACGGCTCGTCAGCGAGGCAATTGATGGACTTGGCGCATGTGACGCGTGGTCGTGATCTCGTGAATAGGCGCAAACTCCAAGAAACGGTTCGGCTTGATGCCCCTCCTCGCCTTATCGATAGAGGGGTGAAAATTTGCCAGGCGAAGGATCTCTCCAGCGGTCTGTTACCTGTACTGTGCAGGTGTGACTTTAGGCTACTCAGGCGGGGCGGTCGCTCCATGCAGGAATACAATACTGCGGCTTCTATCTAACAACGCATCGATTCTAATCGCTTGAAAGCCAAAAAGATGAGCTCCTCGAATAACTAACATTACAGCATGCATTGTACATGCAGAATCCCCAGTCTCAGTCTGCCGTTATTACGCCATCTTCATTCCACCACGAACACGTCCTGCCGCCATCGCCGCATGCACAAAATAGATGCTTGTCGCTGAGTCACACTACAGAGTACACATGGTTACTCACTGTGACATCGGGAAATACTCCTTGTCATTGTCATGCCGCGCGCCGACATCTCTTGAGAGTCCTGGACTCCACCGAAAACGCCGCGAGAAGGTGCCCATCTCATTGAGCTCATCTCGCCATGTTGACGCCGCGAGCGTCGCCGCGCCGTTACTCAAGGATCCCATGCCTTACTCCGTCGATTCTGCAGTTGAGTGTTGATTGTTAAGCAATTTTCTGTCGGCGATGCTTGTCGAACTGCGTGTCTCGCTCGGGACTGTAGCAAGTCAGTGATTTCTGCATAGTCTACAGCCCTAGGGCCTAGGTTATTATTGTGTTCAAAAGGCCAGAGCCTGTAGAGATGGCCGTGCTTCTGTTGAATTAGTATGTCTTGACGTTCACGAGGCAGATGTACTGATCGATCTAAGAGGAACGGCAACAGGTCAGCGTGATGATTCTGATTCTGCAACGTCTCATCAGAAGTATTTGACTAGCGGACTTGCTTGAGAGCGAGAGGACACAGGGGGGGACAGGAAAGAAGGAGAATATTCGCAAGAGACTGCTATCAAGCGGACGAGGGTCGGATACACTCTACGATGTGCCTCACTACGGCGTTGAAGACACAAATGGCCGACGCACAGGTGAGTTTGAACACCTGTAGGCTGTGTAGAGAGAATCACGTCTCGGTCATGATTCTGGCTATTCAACAAGGGTGAATGTTGCCGCAATGTAGATCATGTAAAGAGCCCCCGTCATGAACAACGTCAAAGGAAGCTTCTCAGCATCCAGTTATAGAACATGTGGCGCGTCGCGCATCTGGCGAGCGCACACTATGCCTGGGCTCTGTGCATACCCGTCTACCTCTTGAGGCTGGAACTTGGAGATGGAGAGAAGCAATCATCGTTTGATCAAGTTCGGCTTGCTGTAATGTTTACGGTGATATTTCGTACGATGAGATGCAGACGGAGGATAAGGAATAACAGGAGGGGAGCAGACAGCAAGATACAAAGACTTTGACAAAAGAAGCGCGTCAGATTCAGCTCCTTTTCATCCACTTACAACCAAATTTTCTTGCTTCAGGATGGAATAGTAATTGCCTAATTCATTGGAAACAAGCCAATGCCGTTGGCTCAACGTTTTTCTTGAGCCACAGAGCTCCCGTTGGCTTATGAGAACCTGCAGAAAGGGAAAACCCTGCAACACTAGACGGGAGACTTCGCGGAGTGTCACGGCTGAGAGCACAGCAGATCCGAGGCGCGCAAATGAACGAACGGACGTGTGATAAAATGAGCGCATGCCATACACCCGCTGCAAGAGCAGGATGAAAACCTATGGAGCAAATAAGCACGCTTGTTGCGCAAAACGCCATGATCGAATCTGGTGCCATTCGCGCCGTCGCGGGACGGCATCGTGTAAGTCTGGAATGGAGGATCATGGATCACGCCAAGGCTCCTTTGCCGTGCCATCCCATTCACAGGGCGGATTTGACACGGGAGCGTATCGGCCCATGACGTGTACGCATATGCATATGTACACGTGTAAGTGGGTGCCAACATGTGTACTCCCTTTGTGTATTATCGCGTGGCCATGTTTCTGTGGGAGACGAGGCCAGAAACACCGCATGCTGCAAATATCGCACTCCACAATCATCTTACGACTATGGAGCTGAGCGTTGTTAAAGACCCCAAAGACCGGACAAGCAATCGCTAGAGAGTAACGGTCCCAAATACAGTATACTGAAATGAGTAGCCTCTCCTCACGGCGACTTCAAGGCAATACATCAAAGTACAATGGTTATCGTCGTGTTCCAGAAGGATTAGACATGACTTGTTCGACCAGCAGCGGCATAACACTTGGCGGCAGGCACAAGGCGAACCCTGGGAGCCGACTCAGCCGAGACCCGAGCGTAACTCGTCGGTGAAGTTGGGGACTTGCAGGACCTGTGGTTGGAATGAAACGGCCCGTTCGTCGATGGCCTGCAGGTATAAGACCATGATTAGGCGTGCAGTCGTCAATAAAGATCCAGCGGCGCGGATCCCCCGCGTGTCGTTAACACCGAGCGGCAGAGTTTGTAGTAATGCATTATGCCCATACGTAGACTCAGCCGGTCACCGGTGTCCGGAGAACGTGCTTCCTCTAATAGGACTCCTCCTGTTAGTATCCATAGCATCGGCCATCGGGAGCATGAGAGTGAGCGCTTCACACTGTTCACAGATGCTGATTCGAACGGTTGTTCCATCATTCACGCCATCACGGGAAAGAGTCAAGACGGCCCTGGAATTCCATCGATAGATACAGAGTACAAACGACCGGGTTTATGTGAAATGATCGATTGTTGTATTGACGTCTTGCCATAGTTGTCCCGACTCCCCACCGGCGACCGCCCAGCTCGCTATCACACAAATAATTGTATCATCTTGCTGCCAGCCACATCTCCCTTTCCTGCCCAAGCGGTCTATTCCCCACTCTCCCTGCACCGAGGCAACATCCACACTGGTAGAAACATGTCCAAGAAATAGAAAGCACTGCTCGAAACTTTTCCCATCCCAAATGCTCAATTTCTGCCCCCTTCTCAAGCCTCCTCGTTCTCGGGCACCGGCAGTGCTGTTCCTCACAGATAACAGATTTGAACAGAAGGACAGCTCGTTTTCGGGCTGGTCTAGTAGTCGCAGGTTACGTGTAAGCCGGCTTCGAGGCAGCAGGCCGTGAATGCGCTCAATTTCATTCCATAGTCCTGGTTAAGCGCTCCGTTGGGACAAGTATACTTCCACATTGTGACGCCCGTTCTCCTACAGCAAACCTTGGTGGTTTTCATGTCGAAGCCGCCGCTGTTAGTGCGACAGTGGCAGGCCAGGGTGGTGGAGGCCATGGTGGCGAGAGCGACGACCGAAGTGAGGAACTTCATGTTGAGAATGTACGGTAATTGGTTTGGTGTGGTGTGGTATGGTATACTTGAAGGAAGTCGGCTTTTTTTGTTTTGTTTGTAAGAGTGTGTACAAGAAAGATTAGTCTTTGTTCCACAGATACAGAAAAGTTAGCATTGTTTTCTCTGGCGTGGAGGAAAACACGTCCTTTTATGCTCCAGGTCAATCTCTTGGATTCCGTATAGTTTACGAGAGGCTCTGACTCTATTCCTGGTCGATCGATTCTGGTTGAAACAATCACAAATTCACGCATTTATGCGAAGTCGCTCCTGTAGGCGTGAGATACCGCAGAGTCTAGAGATACCTGCTCCCGGGAATTTCTACCAAGCCGGCGAATCTCATGAAGGATTCGGGATGGCGGGTGGCGAGATCGGAATGTAGGGCTGAAACTGGAAGCCAAGGATATCCGTTGCAACCCTTCCATCGATGTAGATTCTGTTAAGTACAGTCTTTTTATCAAGCTAGACCTAAGACGAGTTGATGCACAGAGCAAGCGTCTTTTCGGTGGCGGTCCCCAGACATTCAACACATGCGTCCGCGGAGCGATAAAAATTATGTCATTTGTCTCACAGAGAACTAATGCGTGGCGCGTGAAAAGGTAATGGGTTGAAATATAAAGTACACCGTAAAGATGAGGTCATGACTCATGAGGGTGAAGGGTTCCATCTGATGATGATACGTAGCGGACGTGATATAGCTTGATGTGGCTTTTCTGAGTTGAAGGAAAGGCCTGTACCAAGGACCGCAGTTCAGTGAAGAATTGGAGTCAGGAGTCTTGGCGTTGACGATTTCTTCTCAAGGATACCTGAAGAAGAAGAGGCCGTTCGCGGGCATGCCGCATAGTATTTCACTGAAGTCAAGGAAGTTCATGGCGCTCATAGACGGCAAATCCAACGATCCTAGCAACGAGCCCGTACATAATTCCAAAGTTGCACCACCCCACAGAGATCTAGATTCTGTGGAAAATCAACGAGGAACGCTGCTGGAGGATCGAAGGGGGATCCTAGATTGGCTCCCAATGACAGCGATTGCATGAATTTGTGTTACCAAGCGATCCATCGAGCTCCCATAATGTATCTGCTTCAGACGCCGAAAAGGAAGCGCGGCCAGAATCTGCATTCAGTCAAGTCTTGAATACATCGTTTTGGGAGTATGTAGGCGGAACACGGTCAGGCAGCAGTGGCACGCATTTCATTGCGGGAGCAACAAGTCGTCTCGCTGGTGCATGGCGCGCAGTAAAAAGCTCCCAAATCGAGCAGAGCAACACGTGAACCAAAGAAATTATCGCCGAAAATAGAGGATAAGGTGATAGGTGTGCGTAGACATGACGTGATCATGAAGAGTGTTCTGTCAACTTCTGCCTGCGCATTCGAGGAAGTTTCAGACAGAATCATGGAATGTTGAGTCGAGGAAAAGTGCGCCCCGCAATTTGAGTTGCCCCACCCTGCCGGGACCCGACTCCCGAGCCGGAACAGCCGGCAGATGACCCTTCTCCGCGGTATCTTCCTCGCAGAGCAGCACCAAAAGGCGTCAAAACCTCATCTATAATCTCGTCGTTTTGCTTGTCAAGATATACGATATACTATTTTTCCATTCTTCTTTCAATCACTGTTGGTCTTCTCGCCTCGAACGCACCACGTCCTCACGCGTGGGCCGCGGCGAGTTTACGTGATTGAGGGGACTCAGACTTTAGGCTTGAGCGCGAACATCCACTGTCTAGAGTCCCTCGTCCCGTCAACCTCCAAAGTCCCGGCACATGAACCAAGACGTCTCATTCTCGTCCCGGCGCGAACACTGGATATTTGTATTGGAAACCCTTGTGATAAGGGAAACTAATACGTAGAATCTAGACGCTATGCAAGTCATGACAAGAGTTTTGTCAGTACAAAGAGTTCCAAAGTTTCATTTACAACAGTAGGTCTGAGCTGAGTATTGAGTGACAAGATTTGAATGAGTCTATTACTATCTACGAGCTAACTAATAGGTAAATTACACAAGGAAGCCCGAAAGTAAAAGTAGAGAATGTTGTACAAGCCTTTAGCCGCCACAAGAAGACCAGTTACCACCACATATCCGATAACAGGAGCGAAGAAAAACCCTCAAAACGGAGCCCTATACCATTCCCCTGATTCAGAATTTCCGACGTACCATTATTTCCAGACATTGGACATGAAGGCAATCCAGGTCCCAGACAGCCCCTACAAAGATATCCTTCAAAGTTCAGACAACCAAGACAAAGAACATTCAACAAGGCAGCAAGGCTCCCACATGGAAATGAAATGAAAGCTTCCAAACCCTTCTTGCACACCCTTTGTGGCATCGCCCGACGACCGTCCATTCTTTACTCAACAAAAAAGAACCAAGGGCCAAGGCCCCTCAGCCAGGAGCCTTAGCTAATACTTGGTCTGGGAGAGAATGAGAATGAGAGGACTTGCGTGATATCAAGCCTTGGTGATAGGCGCAGCATTGGACGCGTTTCTTTCTCGATTTGAATCGATGAATTTCGCCTGCTCAGCCTCCTGGGCCCTTTAGGCTTTGGATTTTTTGGATCTTGTCCCTAGAACTTTTTCTCTTTTTTCTTCATGTCTTCATGTCGCGATGCTTCTTTTTTTTTTTTTTTTTTTTTTTTTTTTTTTTTTTTTTTTTTTTTTTTTTTTTCATCTTTATTCTTTCTTTTTTTCTTCTGTGTGTGTGCATGTGCTATCGGTTTCTTGACTGGTTTTCTTCTTTGGATGGAGTATTCAATTCCATTCGCTTGCGTAGTTTTGAGATATTCAGGTTAGTTATCAGCGCCTACTTCCTTCCCCAAAAGACTTCCCACCAAACTAGTGTCCGGTTTAATCGCCAATGATAGATGCTTTCAGATCTCGTTGTCTTGTGTCATATTCCCTGACACCCTGATAAGGAGAAGTAGGGTAGTCACTAGTGAAGAGGTGTTCATGCCGCGGAGGATTCGGTTGACCATTAGAATTTAGCAGAGCCTGCCGACTGAAGATATCACGGTGTTTGAGCTTTGCTGGGCCAAGGGGGCATCCCTGACCAAGCGGCTCTGCCGTTATTCTGCCGATCGGACGGCAAGACTTTGATCTTGTCCGCGATGACCGAATGTTGAGGTAATTGTAAAACTGTGGTGCACGGCCCATATTGGCGGCGTGTCATGGTGTTATATGCGCTTTGGAATCGGCCAGGGCCGAACGACGCTCAAAGATCGCTGCGGTATTGGCTTGGTGGGCCTTGGGATCTTATAGCGAATATCGGTGGGGAGGACCATTCCCCTTACCTCACTTGTTATCCTTGGTGAACCGTGAGGGACATCAACAGTGGAACATACTGGGATATAAAGCGCGGACGAGCCTAGAGGCTACTGCAAGGCGATCGACCGACGACGACGTTTCAGTGGCATTCACTCCACTGTCAGTTGTCTTGCTGCAGAGGTATGACGAGAACGCACGAGAAATTGATGCCGAGTACGTATATTGCCGTGCCAGCGAGGATATTGCCATTGCCATTCATGAAAGGTAGAGAGACTAGAGTTAAAAGATGGAAGGGCAAGATGGATCCGGTTCAACGAAACGGGATGCTTGTCTGAAGATGGCGCAACAAGCACCTCCCCCTTCGGCCAGGGCTTCCAAGGGAAGAGCCGGGTAACAACGGAAATTGTGGCTGCATAGTAGCGTTACTAGCATAAGATGATTGAGACTCAGAATTAGAAGGCGATGGAGGATGGATGAAAAGATGATGTTCAAACTTGTTACTTCCAAACTCGGTAGTCGATGAACAGAACAAGGGAGGGTGAACCGGTATATATACTTGAACTTCATCCTCTGAAAATGGCCAATCGGCAATAAAACTTAGACGCCCTGTTTCATGGCTACAACTGACGTCTTCTCCGCATACATACTCCGTATTCATGAATCATGACTTGCCCGATTGACAAACAGCCGCAGCAGCTTTGTGTCGCAAAAGCCCCATCATCGCTGCGTCACGCTTCAACACAACGATAGGCAGCTGCCAGACACAAAAGCAAGAAAAGCAGTCATGGCCTGATTTTGCATTGAGAGGTAGCGCTCTTACTTTCACTCTGCTTAGATAGAGGTTCAAGGCGCCGCCCGACTGGTCGGAGTTGCGTGACGAAAAGAGGGGAATTGAGGAGGAATGGTTTGTCGTGATGAGGGGAACGTTGCATGCATTGGTGGCTTGGTGCGGAGATGAATGCAATGAGATGCTTTCGCGAGGAGATTGAAGAGGCATGATGCAACAGGTTAAGACACAATGGAACAATGACTTGAGTTGGTAGGATACGCAACAGAGAAATTGGGCAAAGTGCATGGAAGCTGAGGCCTACAGTAACGTGCTCTGCATGTGCATGTAAGCGTCCTCATCGTATTATGCAGGTCGAGGCCGAATCCGTCGCGTCGATGCATGCATTGCAGGAGAAGAAGCGCCGCGCGCGCGCGCGGACAAACAAAGCCAAAGAGAGCACGGAGCCTGGAGGTTGAAGTTGAACTACGGAAGATGTACGTATATTGGTTACTCCTTTACGGTATTCCTACAGACTATGTCGACGCCTCCGTGACTTCGTCCTGGATAGATATGGCCATTCGATAAAGGATGGTGTTGCTGCGATGAAGGCAATGGCTGTCTCTGTGGCTTTTAAGTTTTTAGTATCTACTCATACTCGAGCACCCAACTGGCTTATGTATTTGCCATTCCCAAGCATGCCTGAGGTAGTCCAAAATGTAAAGTCAATCATCGACTTGCGACAACGCAAAAAGCCCTGCACTTTCCATCCCGCGCAATGTCGTGCTTCAAGAGTCTCACCCAGTCCTCGTCATGCAATGATCCCCCTCATAACAACATCTGCAAAAAAAAAAAAAAAAAAGGAGCGGCCGGTGGCGTAACAGCGACGTGTTTAAAAAATGCCTCGAATCTATCGCAATCTGTAGGCTCATCGGTGAAAATGAGGCCAAGGGAAGAAGCCGTCGCCATGTGATCGAGCAACAAGCGCGTGTGGCTGCGAGGCTTACGGCGATGAACTCTGTGAGTCAAAGAGCATTAAATAAAGATGAGTTGATGGACAAAAGAGAAACACGGATAGCAAGAGACGAAATTTTTTTGACAAGAGAGGGCCCAAGGGTGTTGCGTTTAAAGGTAGGCTGGCCGCTGCGGTATCTGCCCACCGCAGCGGACATCGGAGATTGGGTATCTACAGAAGTAGATTGAACTATTGACATGAGAAGAAGGGCCGTTCATGGCATCAACACAGGCGACATGGACGACTTTTCATGTGAAGCGATCAATTGTCGTATCGTCATCTTGCCCTAGCTGTCCTCAATCCTCTCCCATGCAGATAGGCGTGACATCCGGCTACCAATTTCAATCTCACTTCCACATACCCTGCATTCGCGCGATTTCTCCCTCATCCCTGTGCCGATACCACTCACCCCACGCCGATTGAATGATGACAAAAGACAAAAAGCACCATGCAGAACTCTCTTTTGATTCCAGTTTACATTTCTGCTCCTTTCTCGTACTCCTCCTTCTCGGGCCCCAGGAGTGCTGTAGCTCAGGATGACAGAGCCGAAGAGTGTCCCGGACAGTCTAGTCATCACAGGCTGCTGTGAAGAGCATCTCCTTACAGCAGCTCTTAAATGCCTCCAAGCGAATTCCATTGCCCAGCGGTTCACTGGGACAAATGAATGTTGACATCGTGCCGCCGGTTCTTAGGCAGCAGGTCGCGGTGGCGTAGTAGGCCAAGCCGTATCTGCTATTTCGGCAGTGGCAGGCCTGGGTAGTGGAGGCCATGGCGGCGAGGGTGAGGATGGAATTGAGAAGCTTCATAATCAGGTTATTGTGTTTCTGGCCTGGTGTGGGTGATGTGTGGATGTAGGAGGTCAGATTGATGGATCTTGTACAGGAGTACCTAAATAAGAGTAGTCGTCGGTCCACAGTTGATGGTGAAGACTGAAGTGAGACAGCTCCTATTTGTATATTTCAGATCGATCCTCCTGGGAATCGTGGACTTGCACCAAAATTCTACTACTGAGTCCTGATAGTGATGGCTGGATTCCCGTTCCCGTTGGGGCGCGGGTTTCTCGCGATATCGCGGTGGTACTGGCTCCGGACACTCGATTCTCGGAAGTCTTGAAGTTCTGCCAAGGCAGCGAATCTCACGAATGATTCCGCTGTGGTATTGGAGGCGGAATCGGAGTGAAAGGCTAAATTAGGATACCAAGAGCCTACTGCCGCACTTCATCGACAGGGATTTTCTATGAGGTGCGGCATTAAGGTTAAGCCTCACGAGTGATGTATAGGCTAACAGTTGTTTTTGTGAGGCGGCCGCCAGGCGAACTTTGAATTGAGCAAGTGAATTCCCCGAATTATGAAAGAGCCGCCATTCATCACAGTGACCATTGATGCGCGACGCGTGAAGTCAGAAATGGTGATGGTTTGGAAGATGAGAATGGTCGTAAGGGTGAGGGTGACCGAATTTCCCGTGCCAAGGATGGATAGCGCACGTAGTTGTATAGCTGCGGGAGTAGATTGTGTCAAGACCTGTAGGTATGTGAAGAATAGGCTACAGAAGAACAAGTTCTCGGCGTTGATGAGTTCCAGAGGATGCGAAAGGCGAGTCATCCATTTCCTTGGCAGCTGTCGCAGGGTATGTACCGCATATCCCACCCGACTCAAGTGGCATCCCTCGCGATGGATGGGTTAGTCCAAGAACTTCATGGTGCGCACCAACGGCATATTGATAATTCCGTCAATGAGCTAATTGCTTTGCACTTCCTCACAGAGGTTGTAGATATTGCGGAATGTTCACACGGAAAGACTGATGAAGGATCGAAAGGGATCCTAGATTGCTACCAACGACAGAGACTGCATGATTCCGTATCGCCAAGCAATCCAACGAGGCTTCTAGCATGTGTATCTTCTGATCTAGCCTCACGCAGAGCTTCGTCGAGACGTTTGTCCCTGTCCCTTTTCATCGTCGCAGCGGCACTGAGTCCAATTTCATGCCCTTGGCTTCTTGGGAGCTTTGTGTTTTTCTTCTCATAGCACCGCTTCGTGGAAATCAGGTTCAAGCAGTCATACATTCTGATTGCTGGAATGAAATGCGCAGCCTGATCACCCTTGTATTCGTGCTAATGCCCTCCTATCTGCCAAGTGATACACTTGATGCTGCGTGGACGAGCATCATGCATGAGCCGCTCAGTGTTGTTGCAGGTGACTGATGTGAGTTCAAATATGGCGACCTTGGCAATGGAAAGTTTCACAAAAAAGTGAAGGAAGAGAGAGTAGAAGAAACAAAGAGCGCGGCCCGAATTTGCAATCAATCTAGTCTTGGATGCTCCGTTTCGGGCAGGCGTTTCATCGCAGGAAGCAACAAGCCCGTTTCGCTGAGGCATGTGAAGGGCAATGGAGCGCGACTGGCCCAACAACGCAGGGCCAACGAGGAATAGGACCAGGCGATTGAGTGCAGACGTGACGAAGTTTTCTAGTTTTCTAGGTATTGAAACATGTTATGTTGGACCATGGATGATGGACGAATAGAATTGGCCGCATACTTATCAGATCCGATGATAAGATAAGGGAGCAATCATGCTGCATGCATGATTCACGGCAAACCTTGTGGGATGGATGGGAATGTGGGGTCACGAGTCGGAAGGAGCCGGCAGATGACCTTCGCCGCGCATCACAAATTCACAAGTTACAACACATTGCACCGAGCGATTACACAACTTCGTGGACGACTGACCGGCCGACACGCACCCGTGTTTTCGTGCGCAACGACACGACATCCATGTGCTGAAGCAGGCGGTCGCCCATTGTGGTTGGCTTGCTCCTTTCCGTTTTGCTCTGCTTGCTCGTGTCCCTGCTTATCCGTCGTTCCCAGTTACCCCTCTTTGTCCCGCCGTCGCCGTATCTTCTTCGCAAAACCTCATCTCGTACTTTTTCTTGTAGAAGTTATACATCATCCCTCCTCCTTAGTTCGTCAGGGGCGCCTCTATCCGCCAACCATGGCCACCGCCGTCCACTGCCTCGCATGCTTCGACATCGTCGAGGCCCATTACGACCGTCGCAGAGCCCTCTCTCTCAGCGAGATTGAAGCCTCCTATGCCCTCTACCAGCGATCTCTCTCCAGCTCGTCATCCGCAGTCAATGGTACCAGACAGTCAGCCTTGCAGCGCCCCGGTGGCTTCAACGCAGCCAACTCGTCCGCGTCCTCATCCACCAGGCCCGGCCGGCCATCCTACGCCGCCGCCGCCGCCGCCGGCGCATCGACGTCACGCGGCACAAGCTCAGCCCCCCTCTTCGTCACCTGGAACACCATCAGCGATGATAAGAGCCTCGACGACGACGACAACGACGACGACGACGACGACGACGAAGAGGGAGACCATTCCCTCCGCGGCTGCATCGGCACATTCGAGTCCCAACCTCTGTCCATAGGGATCCCCGAATATGCCATCGCCTCTTCCCTGCAAGACACGCGCTTCTCCCCCATCAAGAAGACTGAACTGCCCTCTCTTCGAGTAACGGTCACGCTGTTGACGGACTTTGAGAAGGTGGACGATCCTTACGACTGGGAGATTGGAGTGCACGGCATCAAGCTTTCCTTTACTGACAGAGGGCACCGCTACGGAGGCACATATCTCCCCAACGTGGCCCCAGAACAGCGCTGGAATAGGGAAGAGACGCTTAAGAATCTGGCGCGGAAGACTGGCTGGAGGGCTGGACGGTCGTCGTGGGCTTCACTTCAGTTAAAAGTCACGCGGTATCGGGGGCGAACGGCGACTATGAAGTATTCGGAGTATCGGGACTGGAAGACATGGCTGGCGAGTAGGCAGTGAGTGGTTTGTAATATGAATCGAGGGTGTGACTGCTCGGAGGCAGTAAGTGATGTGGTGTTCACTGTTTTGTGTCTCTCGTTTGGAGTTTTCTGTTTCTGGGTTTCGATTGTCTTGAGGGATTGCTTGGCAGGCTTGGCAAGTTCTGGCGTCTGTAAGGCATTCGATTCATGTTTCTTGGTGCACTAGAGAGATTGGTGTCGTGAAAGGCGGTAGCTTGGCTACCATACTATTGAGGGGTACTACATGGCTGGCTACAGTAGTTGGAGTAGGTTCAATAGACATGTAGAGTCCTAGACGGGTAGATTCGTTGCGAAATAATATAATACACGGGTTGCGGTGCGTGTATGCTTCTTCACAGATTCCTTCGTTGGAAGCTAGCTACTGTCTAAGCGATATTTATGTACCAACGTAAACAATGTCTAAGCAACGTTCAAGCAACACCGCACGATCAACCCCACCGGAACATGCAAATCGCTCTGTAATGTCACGCAAAGTCCGACTTGCGAAGAAGCTCTGTCAGAAGTTTCATCTCTTGTCCGTTTTAATTTTCAAGTTCACTACATATTCTCATCACCAACAGGTAGAGTGGCTTACAGTGAGTGCATTGCGCATGTGCTGTGGGGTGCAATGTGCATTAGTTCGCAGTTTTTGGGTTCAGACCAATGTATCCTGGAGGCTATCACAGGGACGTTAGCACGCATGCAACGCTTTCATTAGCCGATGGGCCGGACGGTTATCATCGGAAGGTAGAGAAAGGACTCTCTCTAAATAGGTTGTTCGCCATCTTTGTTCAGGTATCATATGGAAGATTATTTCCATAGCATTGAGTAGAGCAATCTTGAATCATCGTTTAGAGAGATTCCCCTTCTTGTCTTTCTCTTTCTGTCAACCTGGAACCATGCAGGATCCAAATTGGGAATCTGAGCCAACAGGTAACTAAATTGTAAGATACAGCACATTCATACCTACGAGCCAGCTAATGGTCCGTGAACGACGTACACATGGAAGCCTAACAACTATAATCTATTTAGAGTTTAGAAAGTACATCAAATCAGAAACCATTACCCCTCCCATATCGAACAACAGAGTTACAGAGAAAAGCCTCAAGTGGAACCCGATACCAATGTCCCCCGAACCCGATGGGCCGATGTTACCACTGACCAGCATCTCCACCAGACAAGACAAGAAACCACATCCCGACAAGTTACAACCCAACCCATCAGAAGCAAACCTTCTCAACCAGACAAGTAATAAAGCCCCCACAAAAAATGAGTATAAAAGCAGGCTCTCAATCCTTTCTTTGAGGTCCTTCTTGCACACTATTTTGGTGGCATCCCATTCATTCATTGCTCTACGTCAAGGCACTTCCAGCCTCGTCACTAACCCACTTCCAGCATCTTCATCATAATGCCTGTCAGTCTAAGAGAGATTGAGGAGGGAAGGCATCAAACTTTGCTAGAGCACTGAATGCCTTCCTCCCTCGGGCCTCAACTTGCTTCCTCCTTTGTATCTCTCCTCATTATGACGCGGGGTTTTTGTTCTCTTGTTGCATACTCCTTGATTTTGTCCGGTCAAGATCCTCTCTTGAGAAAAAAGGCCTTCCATGAATCGTGAGTCTCAAACCACGGAGTGTATTCCCTCTTGCCACTTGGGCATCATAGGCTCATAGCCGGAGTTGTTCGTCCAACATCGTGGCCAATTATATGTTGCAACGAGACCCAGGCAACTCGCGAGAAGCTTCTGATCGGAGGCTTCCTTAAATATTCGGGTTAGTTATCAGCCCCTTCGTTCTTCCCCCAGAGACTTCCTACCAAACTAGTGTCCGGTCCAGTCCCCAATGCGAGATGCTTTCAGGTCGCGTTGTCTTGTGACATCTTCCTTGTCGCCCTGGGAGGGGGAATTAGGGTGGTGAAGAGGAGTTCATGTCGCGGAGGATGGGAATGAGCTCTGGACTGTCGAATGAAGATGCACCGTGCTTGAGCTTTGCTTGGCCAGGGGGGCATCCCTGACCAAGCGGCTCTGCGAGTCTGCGGTTCTTTCGCCAACGGCCAAGACTCGGACTCCGTTCGTAATGACCGCCTGTTCAGATTTTACTGTCGTTAGCGGCCTACATGGGTGGCTTCAAGCTCGTCATGATATTATACATATATGATATAGGTATGCTCCGGAATTGCCCAGGGCCGGAGTCCGGACGACATGCAAATATCGCTGCGGTATAACTTGGTGGGCCTCGGGATCTTGCACAAACGGGCTTTTTGGGCAGACAGAACCGGTTCCTATGGCCTCACTTGTTGTTCTTTGTGGGCCGACATCAGCCGTGGCCCGTGGGACTATCTTACTCCGTATGTGCAGCGCAGACGAGCGGATTCGCGAGGTGATGTACGGCTTTTTACTCCGCTGTCTTGCCGCAGGGGGTGACACTGGTGACGGGAACCCAACATGCGGCCGAGTCCGTCTCTTGCAAGTTGCCGCGTAGTGCAATGGTGCATGTACATAATACATTGTAGGGGCCCGGGGGAGGAGATAAATGGCCAGCGTCAGTTGTCGGGTGACGAGAGAGAGTCACGAGTGCGAGGTTACTGCCACTTCTGCGAATATCGATAAAATGAAAGAGCTGAAAGATGGAAAGGCACGATGGAATTGATTCAAAAAAAAAGAAAAAGGGATGCTTGGTCACTAATGACTATGGCGCAACAAACCTCACTCAGGCCAGAACTTCGAGGAGAAGACAACAGTCCTGTACTGTAATGCTGGAAAATGGTATGGCTGTCTAGTAGCGTCAAAGTGGTATGCGACTCGGAGTTAGAAGAGAGTGGATGAAAAGATGCTTATATGGTGGTGAGATCTCAAAACTCGATGCCTTCGATGCCAGAACAAGAGAGCGTGAACCGGTATAAATACTCAAATCTCGTCCTTTCAAAAAATCGGCACTTGGTACTCTTTCCCGCGGCCTGTCACCTCTGAAGTTCCTGATGTCGTCTCTGCTCCGAAATCACGACTTGTCTGCTTTGCAACAGTCGCAACAGCTCCATCATCATCGCTGCGTCGTGCTGCAACACAACCAAAAGTAGCCGGCTGTCGGACACAGAAGCCACAAAGAGCAGCCATGGCCCATGAACTGATTTCGCATCAAGGATCACCCGCTGCATTGCAGGACACAGGAAATCTTGCCGCCGTTTGGACGACAAGTTTTGTTCGAGGTTCGCGGCGCCGCCTAGTGGGGAATAGGCCCATAGGGGACGTCTTGTAACTTGTTCTTGAGGGGCATCGCACCTACTTGCAAGTTGCACGCATGGTGGCTTCATTGTTCAAGCTTGGTGCGTAGATCGCAACAAATGAAGGTACGAACGAAGTATGGAGGTACTTTCAAGAGGAGGTTGAAGGGCATGGTGCATCAGGATGAAACGCAATGGGACAATATTAATGGCACCAGGCACGGTGGAGAGGGAGAATGAGATAGAGACTCAGGAGTCAGAAAGGCTAAAGACCGCCGACGTGGGCACTGGGCAGAATCGATTAGGTATGTATCACATATGTCTGTACGGAACATTCTGGCAGTCTGCAGCAACAACGGTCTGGTCAGTGGTGTATATTTAGCGATGGCCGCTCACATGGTTTTTGGGAGGCTAGAGATCGAAACTAACATCCTCCAGCCCCTACCTTGTAGCTCAATGAGTCAATACTATCTTGCGAGATTTTGTTCTCACCTACGTACTACCGTCGGCGGTATGATGTCTTGCCTTGCCACTGTCATCATGCCTCTGACACACAATGCTTTCATCTCAAGACCATCTACTTAAAATCTACCAGGAAACATCATCTACCGCCAGCTCTGGGAGGCGGCACGATACCAGGGCGTGCGACTATACGATGGTTATCGGCCACCGAAATGGCCGATGCCGCTGACGACATATTGAAGTAAAAAATGTGTCTGTGGCTTAGGTGTGTCTGCTTGTGCACCTCGAGTTACTTCCGAAAGAGTCCTTGTGAAATAAGCACATGCAACGTGGACTGCTGCTGCTCTGCTGTCCATGGAGACGTGCATTCAGAATTCCAAAATCTGCAGTCTTTCGGCTCAGTGCTCACGAACGATGTCATCGCGCCCGAAGGCTGAAGGAGCTTACATGTTGCTGCGCGAGGCGATGTGGTCTGGAGCATTGACATCCTAAGATCATTTGACATTGCCTCTCCTGAGGACTCTTACAGTTTACCGTCTTACTGGGCGCTTGGGAGACGAAAATATTGACCATTCGAGACAATACATATGGCTCTGCGGCACTCCCACAATTCATACCTTGGGATGCTATGATTTCGCTTCCCACTCAATCCCCAAAACGACGAGGAGCAGCCCCTCCCGCAGTTCCTGTCCTCGTTTCTCAATCTGCGGACGTTGAGAATTGAATCCAAGCACTACGAAAATGACGAGTTTGCGAGTCTGGTGATTGTGATTCTGAGGATCACGCATCTTAAGACTGTCTACATGAGATCCGTACATGATGAAGATATGAGCCAGCTGAGGCCGTTAGCACGATATCAGGGCGTGCAATTGATTGACAAGCCACTGAAACTCTTCGGGTATGGGCCACAGTGGGCGATACCGCTTTCAGGTCTCGAAGCAATTGCCTTTGCTGCAAAAGTAAGTGAACAAAGAGCTACATCGCACTTGGATGATGATCGCGGCTTTCCACACTTTTTGTCAACCCTTTGAAGGCGTTCAGTGGCTAAAAGTGACGACGGTACGGTCATGAATCGCTCATAATTCTTACCGAAAGAGACGTAAAGCCAAAATGCGGAGGGAACACCATGAACCGTTACAGTAGAGGACAGGTACTGTCCCTTTTCAAAAGGTTACAACCCATGAGTAGGTCCATTCTGCTTAAATGATACCGAACTTAAATGTGGGCCATGCCAAACTCCAACTTCCAAGTCGCTGACTCGCTGCTGAGTGGGGCGCGTGACATCATCGAGAATGAGGCGGTTGAAAACTTCAAGTTGTCGAACGACGGCCCTTTCTCATTTCACAGATTACCACAGTTAGAGTCGCCATGATTGCCTTGCCGCTGCGAACAGCAGTTATATGTGAAGCAGGTCCGTGAGCACCTCCGCAATAAGAAGGGCCATACAGACGAGATACGTCGCCAACGCCTTTGTTGGAACTCCAAGGAAAGGAAGAGGAAGTGCGCCTTGGAATACGAGTACATATAAAAGAGCTATGAGTAAGATACATGACGAGGCAAGCCGTTTCATGTATCAGCTTTCAGTGTTGAAAGAGATTGAAGAAGCTGGAAGTAAATGGCGATGTTATCCCTCTTCATTCCGTATCACGATTCACGAGAAGCGTCGTCAACTACAAATCCATACTTTTCCCTGGGCGCGAGCGGCTCGTCTGCTTGCCAACATTCTACGAGCACCTCGATGAAGTTTTCGCTGCTCGTCTTCACCGCCACTCAGTTTGGAACACGCCGGAGTTTGCGTAAAGTGGTGAGTTGAGTTTCAACTAGCGGCTCACGTAGTACACAATCTCAATGAGAAGCACACATTGGTCCATGGTACCGCTACATAGGTAACAGGTCACTCGGATGGATTCGAACGAGTGAGGGAGCCTTTGGCACTTTTGATCTGACGCAAAATGACTGCGAAGGTGACTTCGAGCTGCCTCCACAACCACCTGCATCACCAACACACTACGCTCTAGATTCTTTCAACAGACCATAGCGATACATAGATCTACCTCATGATCGACATGATGTGAGACCACAAGCTAGAAAAAAAGCGGGCTGCCTCCGTATGCATGTGTACCAGTTAGAGCCACAACACCACACCACTTAAGTTTCATACAATGAAAGCTCTTCGTGATAGCTTCATATCAGATGAATTTAATCAGATGGCGCTTTTCGGTCATTTGCGACAGTAATGGAAGTTTTCGGGCCGAGTAAACGGAGTTGTCACATGGACATATCTGTCGGGCGTCTGTCTCCAGTTTGCCATCTCGCTCAAGTTTTGCCGCCTGGCGCCAACGCTATGAGTGGGGCCGCCTTTTGGCAGGATTCACGAGGCGACTTTTTCCCTTTTGTTCCTTTTCCTCGCTCAGAGGTTCTCGTTTTTTTTTTGTTTCTGCGACTCTGGCTAACCGATCCATGTAATTTCCGCCGCAGGGAATGCTTACACTTGGTCAATACTCCGTATCCACTTCAGACGACCCTCAATCCACCTCGTGGGTTAATCCCCTTTCCTTCCTAATCGGCTAAACCTCTTCGCTCGTCACCGGCTTCATTCCACTATACGCCCTCCTGCAGGCTAGCAAAGAGTTTAGAATATTTGATCATGTCTGCCACGACGAACGGCCACTCCAACGGTGATGCCACTATGGGTGCCCCGACTCAGCTGCACAGAGCGGAGGAGTTAGACGATGTATGTGGCCCTCTTTCCTGATTTTGTGGCTGCCGTTTTGCATCTGTCGATACAGTAGGTGAAACCTGACTCTGACTGACTGTTTGGGGCAAATTCGAAATGTCATGAGAATGAATAGCTCTTGATGGCCGTGCGTGATTTGATCGTGCCGTTTGTGAAAGCAGCAGACGATGCTGCCGCTGACCGGCAAACCGGCGTTCTGCCACTTGACGCTTCAGGAAACCCCCGTAACGTGCTGGTAGAGAGTATTTCGCCCGAGAAGCTGGATGTATCACTCGACCTATCTCTCCCTGACGAGGGTCAAGGTCGAAAGGGCCTTCTGCAGGCCGTTGCAGACATTCTCAAGTATAGTGTCAACACCTGGGACCAGGGTTTCATGGACAAGCTGTATGCCAGCAACAACCCAGTGCGTTCCCCTTTCTGAATCGAATAGTCAGGAACAAAAGCCTTACAATGCCATCCCTGTCTTATATAGGCGGCAGCCCAACTTATTGACCTTTTTTCCAGGTCGGCGTCATTTCCGACATTATGTTGTCGGTCCTCAATACCAACGTAGGCAGATTCTCCGCTTCTCTCCTTCCTAATCGCGAGAAAAGAAGTATGCCATCCAGTCCAGCCGTGTACTAATACCAAGGCCATCAACAGCTGCATGTATACCAGGTCTCCCCGGCATTGACCGTGATAGAAAAGCGCACGGCACGCGCCCTCGCACATAAATTCGGCTTCTGTGGCCCAAGGGCCGGTGGCATAACATGCCAAGGAGGCAGCTCCTCTAACCTCACCTCACTCGTGATGGCTCGCAACATTCTCTATCCGGACACCAAGGTTCACGGCAACGGCAAATATGACTTTGTCGTCTTCACCAGCGCCGACGGCCACTATTCGGTGGAAAAGAGCGCCATGATTTGTGGATTCGGTTCCGCGAATGTGTGGAAAGTGCCCGTGGATGAGGAAGGGAGCATGAAGGCGGATGCTCTTCGTGAGTTGGTCATCAAGGCCAAGGCTGACGGCAAGACACCTCTGTATGTCAACACGACGGCGGGATCGACCGTCCGAGGGTCCTATGACCCTTTCCCAGAGATCTCGGCCATTTGCAAAGAATTCGGGCTCTGGATGCACATCGACGGCAGCTGGGGCGGGCCCGTCGTCTTCTCGGCGAAGCTCAAGAGCAAGGTAAACGGATCTCATCTGGCAGATACCATCACCATTAACCCTCACAAAATGATGAATGCCCCGACAACGTGCTCCTTTCTCCTCGGCCCAGATATGAACCTGTTCAACAAGGCCAACAGCACCGAGGCCGGGTACCTCTTCCACACAAATCCCGATCAGGACACTTGGGATTTGGCCGACCTCACCTTGCAATGCGGCCGTCGTGGCGACAGCTTAAAGGTCGCGCTGGCCTGGCTCTATTACGGCGCCGATGGTTTCGAACGGCAGATTGATCACGCCTTCGACATGGCCTCGTGCCTGTACACGTCGGTTGAAAAGACGGGCCACTTCGTCATGGTAACGGCCGATCCCCCGCCCTGTCTTCAGGTGTGCTTCTATCCCGCGCCGCATGGGAAATTGTCGGACAGCAATGAGGGCAACACGGAACGAACAAAGCGGATTGTCGAGAAGCTGATCAGCAGAGGCTTCATGGTGGACTACGCCCCGGGAAAGCTCGGCTATTTCCTGCGCGTTGTCGTCAACGTGCAAACCCTGCATGGAACAGTCGAGGGTCTGACAAAGGCCTTGGAAGAGATTGTCTTGGAAAATTAGTACTAGGTTTGGCACCAATCTGACGATTTCCCAGCTCTGATAAGAACGGGCGCGATATTGTCTTGTAGAACACAAGCGGGGTGACACAGGAGAATGATTGCAGTATGGGTATTGATAGATAACACGACAAAATGTAATAGGGTTTCCAGAATGTAGAGCCCAAAACAATTGATAGACTACGATGCAAATTTACACAACAAGGATGAAGAAGAGGAAGAGAACATTTTAGGATTTAATCCCCTCTCCGTCCTCAGCAAGTTTCAACAAGTCGCATAGCAAGTGGGGGTTCACCCAACAAGACCCTGGACTGATAAGATAAGATACAAGATAGGATACGGCCCGACGCAAAGGGAAAAAAAAAGCTGCGAGCCTTTGCCAAGATTTTGTCTCGCCTTTCACCCGCGACAAAACTCTCTCACATCCGCACAGAAAATGCCGAAGCCACGGACGAAGCGCGGCGCTCAGCGCGAGGAGCGCAAGCGCAAACGTAATGACGACTCAAGAGACGCTACCAATGACGACGATACGAAGCGCCAACGGACTGGAGACGATCACAGTGCACATGACGCCGCCGACGAGGACGCCACGCACGCCTACCGGGACAACCAACACCCGTATCATGACCAAGACCAAGAGTTTGATCATGAAAATGAACACAAGCACAATGGGAACGGGAGGGAAGAAAAGGAATTCTTCGGTATGCTGGCTGACGAGGAGCAAGAATACTTTCGACGCGCCGATGAGATGCTCGAGTTGAATCAATTTCCCACGACCGAGGACCGCGATATGTTCCTCGAGAGCGTCTTCAAAGAGGCACAGGGCAAAGAGCTCAAGCTCGCGAGCAGTCAGTCGTGCTCGCGGCTAATGGAGAGGCTGATCCAGCTATCGAGCACGTCCCAGAAGAAGCACCTCTTTGCCGCCTTTGGCAGCCACTTCCTCTCCCTGGTACAACACCGCTTCGCCAGTCATTGTTGCGAAGCGCTATTCCTCCGCTCGGCCGGCGTGGTGACGCAGGAATTGGCCGGGTTCGTGCTCGACACGCAAGGCGCGACATCAGCGCAGCAGGAGCCCGAGGCATCCATGGAGGAGCTGTTTCTGGCGACGCTGGATGAGCTCGAGGGCAATCTGACATTTTTGCTGACGGACCGGTTCGCCTCGCACACGCTACGTGTGCTACTACTGGTGCTCTCTGGCCGACCGCTCGACGACGCCTCCGTCCGAACGCTCATGAAGAGCAAGAAGAAGGAGCATATCTCGGTAGCGGGCTCTGCGGCCGCCGACGAGCAGAATAAAGGGGTCAGGGCGGTACCGCCATCCTTTGGCCTGGCTGTGACCAAAATCATAGCGGATGCCACGGCCGGCTTGGACGACACAGGTCTGCGCGTGCTGGCAAAACACGCCATTGGGAATCCGACGCTCCAGCTCCTCCTCGAGCTGGACATGACGCTCGCCAAGGCCGACAAGAAGAAGAATACCACCGAAGAAGAGGGCGAGGAAGAAGGCGACGGGAAAACAGGAGCCGGATCCACCGGTCGAGGCACGTCTCTGCTACAGCAACTCCTACCCGGCGCGCCCAAATCTCTCTCGGATCCCAGCTCGCCGGCTTCCGAGTTTATTAACGGCATGATCTACGACCAGATCGGCTCACGCCTCATCGAGACTCTCGTTCAGCACTGCCCCGGTAAAGTCTTCAAGCAGCTCAGCCAAAACTTCTTCCTGCCTCGCATCGACGGCTACGTCCGCAACGACATCGCCTGCTACCCGGCTATCAAGGTGCTCGGCCGCCTCGGAAAGGACCAGCTCACGGCCGCTGCCGACAAGATTGCGCCCACAGTGCCACAACTCGTAACAAGATCGCGGTTCAACGTGCTGCGCACGCTATTTGAGCGGTGCGCGGCGCGTGGCGCACATGACCAGACGCGCAAGCTCATGAGAGGTCTCAAAGATGGATGTGGAAAGGAGCCGGCTGATCTGGTCAGGACTTTGTGCAGTCTGCCAGCTGCCGAGGAGGAGCAACAACAATCAGAAGCACAGCAAAAGCAAGAGAACCAAGATTCCAAGCAACCAAAACAGCCAAAGCAAAACGCTACATCGTCCCGCAACGAATACGCCATCCAATCCCACGGCGCCCAACTCCTCACCACCATCCTCTCCATCCAAGGCCCCCACAAAGCTGTCCACGAATCGCTCCTCGCCCTTCCCCCCTCAGAGCTCGTCCTCCTAGCGACAACATCTTTCCCGACCGTCACTCTCCTCACCACTGCCCTCCGCACACCATCTCCCAACGCTGTCTTCCAGAAATCGCTCGTCTCCCGCCTCAGCCCGCACATGGGCTCGCTATCTACCTCCCAGTTCGGGCATAACCTTGTCAAGGCCCTGGCGGAGATGCCTGTCCGCGGCAAGGACCTCAGCATCCCGCTGCACGTCAAGGAGGGTATCATGCAGGGTCTCGCGGGGCAGGAGGCGACGCTGCGTGACTCGTGGATGGGGAGGAGTGTATGGCGCTCGTGGAAGGGTGATGTGTGGAAGACGAGAAGTATGGAGTGGAAGGCTTGGATGAGGGAGATGGAGGGTGTAGGAGAGGAGGGGCACCAAGGGCAGGGGGGTAAGGAGAAACAGAGAGGAGTGACTAGGACGCGTGACGAGAGGAAAGCGATGCGAGACGAGAGGTGAGGGGGGTGATGATGGTGGAGGGGGGGGGGGGGACTAGCTGCCGCTTGATGAACGAACAGTTAGGAAAGAGTTGACACATAGCATAGTTTTGGACTCTCCTTTACACGTGTATATACCAAGGCGTGTGATCTGCTTCTTTGGCAAAACTTCCTACGTGCCTCGTGAGTACGCTATGTACCTACCAAGAGAGTGTTTAGCCAAGGCATGGTTCACCTTCTTAGGGGTCAATGGTCATCTCTTCGTCATTCTTGTCATCGTCACCGATTCGCAATGACAAGTATACATTGCTTCTTTGAAAACCGAACTCCCTTGGGTAGCGACCTGTTCAAAGTTCTTGCAGGTGCATCTGCGCCGTTGGACGCCCCTGTCGCAGGGACACTTATTGAAGGCTTGAGATGTGATCACTGATGACGAGGAAGGTCAGTAATTGTCAGCAGATAGTTTTTTCCCAAACAATATCGGACGCTGTCATGTCAACACACCCTGGTGAAGAGTTCCAACGCTTGCTCTTGCTTCTTGATCACGTCCGCGTGAGCTTGGTGGCCAGATTAGACCAGATCAATCATCGTGGGCTCAGGCTCCCAGGCCTCTAAGGCACGGAGTGAAGACATGATGTGTCGGCAAGATTTCGAAGGCCGCGCATGGGACTTGTAAGTTGTCCTGGTCGCGGATGAGAATAACTAAGCCACACACTGCCATTCATTAAGAGCCAGTTGCAACACGGCGGGCGTGAATGTATGCGTCTGTGGCACTGGCCGCTGCTATGTGGCGGTGGGACGAGGCAAATATGAATGAATATGGAAGCTTCGTATGTACATATGAGGTAGGTATGTACATGCATGCCATAGGTACAACACAAATGTGATGGAGATGCTCGGAGATCACCATTTTTCTCAGAGATTAATTAGTGAACCTATGGCTATTTTATCTCGACGCTCATTAGGATCTATGTTTTATCGGCACGTCGTTTTTCCTCAGTTTATATAAATATACCCATAGTGCCGCGTATTAATGTCTAAATATACCACATAGTGCCGCGTATTGAATCTCGTTGCCGCATATGGCCGCAGTCGAGGGGGTTCTGCCATCAGGAGCTCCGTGCGATATATCAACTCCAATTATCATTGTGGGGCGGTCCTTGGGGAAGTACGTCGTCTGGGCCTTCCAAGGCGGCATTGTACGTGCTGTCGACCCTCCAAGCTTAGCGTTGACCTTGAGACAGACATTGGAGTTGTATCGCTCATTGCTCGTAATCACAAAGCTTGAGGTGACAACTTGAGATAAAATGCCGAAATATGCCATCGACGCAACGTCTCGGATCGCTGCAAATCAATCTACGCCGCCTCCAACAATGAATGGCTGCCGCTCTGTCCCGGTTAATCTTAACCTCCTACGCCTCCAACCGTATCGGCCACTGGTACTGCCTTGGATGAGAAATTTCCATCAAACGCACGCCCTGTTTTCGTGCCGCCTGCCTCAGCTGGGCGAAAATTTCATCATCGACGGATTGCATGTAGATGGTCTCCAGATGCGTAACCCTGAGAAATATACCCACCAACCTCGCCAGCTCGGGCAGTTCGAAATCGTAATATGGGCTCCAAATGCCTAACGTCCGTAGGTCAGGAAACGTGGCAACGAATTCCACCAGGGGATGATGCTCGTAGTCTTCGGAGTAGCGCCAGAAGCGGAATTGATAGAGCCCCATCGCTTGAATGGAGGAAGCGCCGCGGGCCCATTCGTAGCTTCTCAAATGAGAAAGATCCCAGGACATAGGGCGATTATCGCCTGTGTGATTCGGAAAGGTGATGTCGAAAGATGTCAATCGTTTAGTCTGCATCGCGTTCGACAACAAGGTTCGGGCTCCTTTGGGTGAAAAGCAGAACAGATTCGAGCTGAAAGAGCGCAGATCTTGGAAACCCAATGCCCGATTGTCGTCGAAATCAGGGAAGAGAGAGTCGACAATGCTGGAAATTCTATACAACATGTAGTCGTAGATGTCGAAATGAAAACGAACGTGTTGAAGTGATTTGCCGTGGTTGAGACACATCAGGGACTGTAGCATCAAACGTGTATCGTCTACATGATGTTGTGATCCTGGCCAATTCAACTTGAATATGAGAACTTTTAGGTGTGGCATATATCTTGCCGTCTTTCTCGCCATATGGACAGGGGTACGGGGTCCAGATGTGGTAGACCGGGCCCGATAGAAAGCTGTTCCAGTCTTGGAAAGGCGATGGAGAGAGGGTACTACCACGACTCAATGAGTTGGTCTTTTTGCTCTCACGCGTCACCGGGGATCTCTGCGAGGAAGGGGACAAACCACAGGAAACGAGATGTTAATCCCCATAGTCCCACCCATGCGTAGTATCTTCAAATTGGGAAGATGAGGTATTAGTGGCACCTCGTCGTACCATCGCGCTGGAATCCCCGTCACTTCAAGATGCTCCAAAGAGCTGGCAGCGTTCTGAAGGAACGAATGAGAAAGCTCGCCGACAAGGTCTGCTGCAAGCCGATCGTGAAACGCGAGCCAGCTCTCCTTAAAAGAGAAATACCTGAGCCGTTTCCATGTCGTCCGATTCAAAGGAAAGGATAAGTCCACTGGTAGATTCAAAACCTCCAAATGTTCCAGACCAGGAATCCAGACTGGGGGATGATTTGAGCAGCATCGTCAACATTGAATCAGTGAGCGTCATACTTCTTCATATCACAATCTTTCTGGCACCTCCATCTCCTGCCCAAGACATCATCCTCCTCAATTCATCGGTACTTGGTCAGACTCCCCATTTGGAAAATGTCATGTCCCTCCATAACCGGGCGTGTATGGGGCTGGTGAGCGTGTGTGCCCACTGGGCCACTGCTTTGAAACGTGCAAGCAGTGACTGTGCCATGCATCGTAGATTGAAGATTCGTATTAGCCAAGGAACTTTGTTATGAGTCTGTGCCCCATACGAGAACAGGGAAAGGGAAAGGGAAAATGAACAAACAGCAATTCATCACATGCCAGGCACGAGAAGATTTGCGTGGCAATCTCGGCAGGCAGGTACAACGGATCTTGTCTGAAGAAGAGCCGGTTCAGAGGCTTGCGTGCACCGTAAAGTTGCTTGATCCTCGACTGGTTAGCGACTAAACTTTACCGCGTCATGATACGCTTCGGTCGAGGATCACACCATCTTACCAGCAATTTGGGCGACGACTCTACAGTGGTGTTCTGGTTTGCCTCGATCCCGGAAGTATACATTTTCCAGGCAAAGTCGTCCTTCTCTTGCAGATGTGCAATGTTCCCCAGACGAAGGTATTTCTAGCGTCGGGACTGGTTAGCCACAATGTGCAGGCCTGAAAGGGCTTTGTATGGTTCACAGCAGGACAACTTACATCTGGAAGTTGAGGAGCCAATTCCAGAATCCATCCGGCATCCTTCATCGCATGGCCGAGTAGACCCATGGCCACAAACGTTGCAGCGCGGAGGTCCAAGGCCTCGATGTGATGCAGATTGTCGCACTTGCTGAAGCTTCTGCCAACGTCGCAATGACAGGTATACATTGCTTCTCTGTAAATAGAGTTCTGTTGACCCGCGACCTTCTCGAAATCTTTGCAAGTGCATCGGCCTAGTTTGAGGCCTCTGGCACAGGGGCAGCTTCTCATAGCCTGTTGATCAAGAGAATTGCCCCATGATCAGCGATCTGTGTGGCGGATTTGCCTGCTGGAAAGGCTGACCACAAGCGATTGCTATGTACTGCGTGCCGTCGAAATTTTTGGAATGGCTTCAAAGGGCGTGGTGGCGTCGTCACATGTGACATGGCTACTCAAAGATGATGGTTTGGTTCCTGGACAAAGCTAAATTGACGCGTCGCGACTCGCGACAACAAGTGGAGGAAGTTTTGCGTTATTGCCGCGGGAGAAAAAAGGTAGATAAATGAAGAGGACAACAACAGCAGAGATCCTCTCAGGATCCCTACGAACGACAAAGAAGAAGAACTGTGAAGTAGACGACGAAGACGACAAACAACACACGATCCCGGGGATCAACTCAACACCGAAAAATATGAACTGAACTTCGTTGGAAAATATCTACCTCCCGAGACGAAAACAACAGGGGTAACTATATATGTACAGCAAGCTTCTGTCCGAAATCTTGGGAGGCAGGAGCGATGGACAACAGGCGAGGTAGCCTCGCGTAATAAGTGGCGCCACCCACTGGTCAAAGGCAGGAGGCAAGCAAGAGAACACCCCGCTTTTCTGCGGGGCTACTACATAGGCTATGTATCTCCGAAATGCCGAGCCTTACGGAGGGAGGTACGTACCTCCAACGCGATGTCTCCGACCAGTGACTGCACAGTTCAACCCAATTGAACTACATACATACGCCTCCTACGCCCCCAGCAGTACCGGTCACTGCCTTGGCTCCGACATCTCCATTAAACGCACGCCCTGGTCTCGTGCTACCTGCCTCAGCTGGCTAATTCATGTCTTCATCTTCATCATGGACGGACCTCGTGTAGATGGTCTTGAGATGCGTGTCACTACTGAGGAGAGCACATAGAATGGCTATGATGATGTGGAGGCAAGCAAATGTAACGACTGGTCAAAGCGGGCACAGGAGGCGGACGAGTGAAGCTCTATTAACGAAGAGTGTAGACTATTCGTGGGTGAAAACTAAAAAAGTCGACTTCCCGAGTACAGGGCCCCAACTCGAGAACGGAAAGATAGGTGCCAAAAAATCCAGCTCTCGGCGTCCAATACGTTCACATCTGCGACAACTGATCACATGAATTTTGAAGAATGAATTAAGTATCTACTAAGACTATTTAAAAAGAGCTCCTGTTGAGAAGTAAGCCATGCTCGGTGCTGGGAGCCGCATCACGTGACGGCCTCACCAGCCAGACGCACATATTTTCCACCTTCTCACTCCTCGAGTGACCTAGCTCTTTAGTGAAATAGTATACTACCATTATGCCTTCCCAAATTTGTTCAATAGCTCCCACTATATCTAGAGGTGCGACTTTCCGAGAACAGGGTCCTTTTTCTAATCCGGGAATACTTCACTTCTGGTGGGGAACCCTCCTACTTCTTGGTCACGAAAGAACGGGCTGGGTCGTCAATTGCGCCTTGCGTCCAAACCATACCGAATTCTAGAAACATCAATCCACGCCTTGTAACTCATGAAACTGAGTATCATTAGACAGTCTAAGTAGTTACTCAATTCAGCCTCCAACTATCCGATCAATTGTCGCAGACATGGACACATTGGACAACGAAAATCGTTGAGAGCTGGATTTTCTTAGTCCTGAATCGGATAAGACTGCTCGGCAGGCGTCATGGGTTTGGAGGAGAAGCCGATGGGCTTCCAGGTCTTGTCATTCCGTTCTTGCCAAATTATATACTCAGTGGAATTAGTATTCAGGTAGGCCATGGCGTTCGAGGCCCAGGGGCGCCACCGCTGCGAGTCGGGGCGACCAGGTTGTCCTCAGTCACAAAACATGACCACTGAAGATATGATCGTGACTGATCGTATGGGCGGGGTGGCAAACGGGCGCTCTATTGATCACTAGGTACCTTTGAACGACGGACACCCACGTCGCGCGAACCTTCTCATTGCCCCTGCCGGCCTCGCCTTCTTCCCCTTCCCCGCGCTAGCTACTCCCGTCATCACCGTATGTATCTCCCTCGAAGTCCTGGGCAGTCGAAGCCCCGGTGAATAGTAGGGGCATGCGTCCTAGATTGGAGCAGAGCTCCAATGCCCGTGCTGCCACCTCTTTGTAGGCGGCAATCGCCTAGGGGTAATTGTCCTCGGGAATGTTGGCCATGCGGCAACGTGCGTCGAAATCGGTGTGCAGAGCCATCTGCAGAAGCTCAATCTTGTCGCGGTCGGCCACATTTAACCTGTCTACCTTCGCAGCCTGCGCCTCAAAACGGACCAAAAACTCTGTGAATGGTTCTTGAGGTCGCTGTCGTAGCTGGGAGCTCCAGCCTGGCCACAGCGACCGTAGTATTATCTGCATACAGAGTGCCAAATACCTTGGTCAATGAACGCAGTAGCAACCCAACCGCGGGTCTCACCGGTCTCGAAATAATGAGCCTCGGAAGCCAGCCTAACACCCAGTCAGAAGTGGATATTTGTCCATGATATCCTCGCGGATTCCCTACAGAAGAGGCTCGCTCATTGCGCTGCTCCCGCGCCGCTTCGCTCAGATTCGCAGGGAGCAAGGCGGCGGCTGCCGCCAACCCTGCCACCACTCACCTCCGACTACTACCAATGCGATCACTGTTCGACGGCATACAGCCCAGTACCGTATCTATTTTTTTTCCATCAGAGGTTCCTGTGGACCCAAAAGCTGAGGAAACGGGCAGATTGTTTCGGTTGAATCGTTGCCGTACCTAATCGGACGGGAGTGGTGATGGCTCGGTGTCGACGGGTGAAGGGTGTTCGCTCGTTCTTCTTGTTTATTTCATCTTGGAGGGCATTCCACTGCGGAGCCGCGCCCGGCGTTGGAGAGCCCATAGGTCTTTTCCCCCGGCCGTTGTTTCGAAACTACCTTTCTCCACGTGCTACGTTTCTCCTCCCGTACCACGATGACCTGAGTATCCTCCGCTTCGCAAGGGGGGCGCCAATGCCCCCCACTCTTTGTGTTCTCCAACATCTCTGGGCTCTTCGGGCGTCTTGAACGCTTCCCGGACTTTCGCGTTCCACGACGGTCGGGTTCTTGGGGTTCTTGACCCTGGTCGGGGTCTTTTTGAGGCTATGAGGTTGGCAATATCCTGGAGTTCGTTGGTAATCTAAGAGCGTACTCGTCTGTCTCGGCCAGTGTGGTCAGGTGGTTAATGAAACTTCAGAGTGAAACCGCATAGCTGCCTCTGCTCGGGACATGTCCTTGTTCAGCTTTCCCATCCTGCGTCTGTCTTCTCGGTGCTGTATATCCGAGTCGGTGTAGATACTGATGCGTTGCGGGACGTAGTCCGACCCGGCCAGGTCTGCACCTCCTACGATTTCCACTGTCAAGTCTCCTGAGTTATGCCTCGCTACTCCTGGAGGGAGGTTCACATGGAGCAGCCAAGGGAAGTGGCGTGGTCCATCCTGCTATTGCACTTCCCTTGACTGCTCCATGTGACCTCTCCCCAGGGGTAGCGAGGCTTAGACGCCATCGCTGAATGAATTCCATTATCTCAGAACTGGCAGGTGAGACTCGATCGTGCCCGTCCCACAATGGGCGGTGTTGACTGAAACCTTCAACAAATACGCTCCTACGCCGTACCGGCATCGTCATAAGCTCCTTGATAGGGGTCGCCCATAGTCTCTCGTACCTTGGAGAATAAACTGAGGATGTTCCTATCCTGTGCACCTCTACCGCGCACCAGTCCACTCCCTTCTTTTCCGGTCCACGTCTCGGGCCCGTATCGCCTGCGGATGTGGATTGCCCGTACACTGCCAGCTGGTAAAAACACAGACTGGAGTGGGGGAGTATCTTGTCTCCGTTGTTAACTTATTGGATTGCGATGACGTCTAAATTCAGCACTATGTCGATTCATTGCTTTCTCTTACTCGTGTTCCAGTATTGAATCCGGATCAATTGTTTGAGAGTTGGGTGTTCATCGGCGTGGCGGATGCACTCGCGGAGACTAAGGGTCGGCTGAAAACGAAGCGAGTGCGCTTCCGTGGAGACGCTTCGAGGGAAAGATTGTCTCCGGCGTTTCTTCTTTCTCTGGTGAAAGGGTCATCATCTTCCTGGGTATTGGTGGAATTCTGCGGTCGGTTCGGGTACGCCGCTCTAGCTTGTGTCTATTGGGTGTCGGCCTCGGGACTCATCGGCGTCGACAGCATCGACGTGGCCAACCAACTGCGCCGTCCGGGCGTTATATACAACGCGGAGATGTTCGCGTCGGAACCTTTTATAATGAGGCGATACGCCCACGACAGTGCTATGACTGCCATAAATCCGGACACATCGCCGCATTATGCACTGTCACCGGCCGCCAAACACTCGGAAGAACAGGAAAGCCCAGCACTCCGGGGAATGATTCGGGAGAAGTGCCCCAACTGTTCCGGGGCTCACCCGGCATGGTCCAAGACTCCAGACTCTGTTCTGTGGCCAACACACAATGGACCCAAGCGAGATCGGGCTACCCCAACCGACCACGGGAAATTCACCAATTTCGAGGAAGATGACGACCCATTCACCGGAGGAAGAAGAAACGCCGGAGACAACCTCTCCCCTGAAGCGTCTCCTCGGAAGCGCACTCGTACGGTATTCAGCCGACCTCTTGCCTCCGCGAATGCCTCCGCGAGGGCATCCGCCACGCCGACAAACACTCAACTCTCCAACGGATGATCCGAGTCCTATACTGGAACACGAGGAAGAGAACGCAATTGATCGGCTTAGTGCTAACTTCAACGTCGAGCTCGACGTGATTGCGATTCAAGAAGTTAACAACGGAGATCAAATACCGCACGGGGCAGAAGGCCGTCTACATCCACAGGCGACACGGGACGTGGACCGGAAGGAAGGGGTAGATATTTTCTCAGTCTACTCTCCAACGTACGGGGGACAATGGACGATCCCCATCAAGGAGTTGATGTCGATGCCGGCACAGGGTAGAAGCGTCTTTGTAGGAGACTTCAATCAACACCACCTCTCTGCTCTGTAGGACGGTCGAGTCAAGTCTCGCCTGGCAGTTTGTGGGATGTTGGAATTCCGACTAATTTTCACCTGCTTCCCTCTTCCGTGGCCCCGTGGGTGGCTGGGGCCCCAGAGCTAAGGGGCACGTGATCACGCACAGAAAAGCAAATTTCTCTCCGTGGCTAGTCTGCAAGTCACAACCTAGGCAAGTCAACAACAAATTGATAAAGACCAGCCTCATCGGAACGGATAGAAAAAGCCATCGCCATGGACAGTCACATGGAGAATGGCTGCCCCCCAGCCGCCCTCCAACAAATTTTGAACCAGCTGCAGGTCTTCCAGGACCAAATCCTGCGCCTCGAACGAGAAAGGGCCGCCGCCGCAATAAACCACGAAAATCAGATTGGCGCGCTCCAGCAACAAGTCGCGAACCTCGCCGCGGGCCTCAGATCCTTTACACCATCGCACATATCCACACACAATGACCACTCAGCGCTAGGACCACTCAACGCTCTCGCGATCGCCAACGACGATGACCTCGGCTCCGCGCCGCCTGAAGACCATGGTTTCCCAGACCACTCCCCCGACCCCGGGGACACTGAAATCCCGCCCATCCCACCCTCAGTCATGTACAACTCCTTCGACGACCTCTTCAACTTTCTCCAATCCTGGGCCCGCGCCAACGGCGCAGCCTTTGTCAAAAAATCCGGCTCCAACCGCCGCGAATTCAACGGCACCAAAATAGCCACCCACTGGCTCCTCCTCTGCGACCGCGGAGGCTCCAGACCCTCCCGAGGTCTAGGCCATCGCCAAACATCGACCCAGAAGACCGATTGTCCTGTCCGAGTCTGCGCCTCCGCCACAAAGAGGAATAACTGGCAGTGGACCTACAAGGCCTCGGGCGTGCACAACCACCCGCGAAGTCATGATCCCTCTGCGCATAGTATCCATCGTCGCCGGACGGAAGGCCAAAGAGCGCTCGCGTCGGAGCTATTCGAGTTGGGTTCCCTTCCTGCGCGGGAGATGGCTGCGGCGATTAAGGAGAGATCGGAGGGGCCTGCGTTTTTCCGCGTCAAGGATATATACAATGATAGGCATCGTCTGCGTGTTGAGAAGCAGTGCCAGACTCCTCGAGGCTCTAGGGCTAAGAAGGGCGCAGTCTCAGACCATGGACTTGCGACAGAGGAGTTGGGTCAGACGTTTTTGTCGGCTCCGCAGCCGCATGAGAGTATCGGGGAAGCTTAACTAGCGGTTGGGTCTGAGAGCCTGGGGAGTTCTCTTCTTTGTCCATTGGATCAGTCCGCTCATTGGAGAGGTATTTTGCACCGACATCTCAGCGGTGGAGTCGTTGTAGGCTCCGGAATACGGTCAGTGGAGGCTGGGGAGGTTCGTCCTGCCAGCTGAGTAGAAAAGCTGATGCGTTTGTTTATACATGATTGATCGGAAAATTGGGCATGCCGTTCTTGAGACACGTGGAAGGACGGCTATGACTGCAACGCTCGAGGGCCGAATCCGTGCTGCGTTAGAAGGGTGCTTGGGAGATTGATTGCCTTCCTTGCTTGCGCTATATTTCTGTGCGGGACACAAGAAAGAAGAAGCTTGGGGGAGCTAGAGATTTTTGTTACCACTGAAAGTCTTGTCTCGGATCTATGCACGTAGCGAAACTGGAAGGATATCTAAACAACGTTCATGATACTTTCGAAGCCTGGAGGATACAAGAGCCGTGTAGTTGGCTGCACAGCCACTATGTCCTAAAAGTGCAAAGATTGGGACAAAGCGCTTGAAGGTGTCGAAGTCCTGGTCTCCATCATACTTTCCAGACGCCGCGTCGGATATACCTGTCGGAGGCCCTCGCCCTGTACCCGTTCATTTAAGCAGCTGATGATCAACGGCCGCAGACACGATCCATTTCTCAGGGGCTACGGCACTGCCCCTTTTTGTGTCATTGCTCTAAGAATTGCAATTACATGACAAGTAGCTACCTTATGTACTTTACAACAATAAACATCATACTAGGGGTTTTCCCCTATGATTCACCATGTAGAAGTTCGAGAACTGGGCAGCCTAGGCCAGCTCAGCCAGTGTATTTAATAATAACAATAAACATCAGTATAAATTTGCCCTCAATTTCGTCTCGTAGGTTCGTATGCGGTTGGCTGATTCATAACCCGATACCAATAGTTAGCGAGGAACCGTTCCTCCTGCTTGACTTGAATATGAGCACCCAGTCCATAAGTATGCAGAGACTCATCCTTCTTTTGGGTGCATACACATGTCGTGAAGGCATACCCGCGCAGGGCATACACCCAAGTCCCAGACTCCCAACCCAGACTTACATGTGCACCTGTCAGTAGTCGGCGGCAGCAGACTTACCCACAGAACGGGTTAGAAAAAGATCACATAGCGACGTGTCTCATACACATCAATTTATGCTTGTAGGAATCCGACACATCCGCTCGTAATCAGTCACAAATAGAAAACGACGACGGGTTCTTGGCATCCTCTCCGTGCACTTTTGCAGTGGTATTGCACTGGCCTTTTGTACTGCTAGCATGCCGGCGATCGCGGGCAGTATGAGTCTGGTACCTCTCATGAGCCAGAGTAACAATATGAAAAATGAAGGTCATATCACGCGGAAGTGACTACAGCCCTGGGAGGCAGTCTACACTCCAACCCGTACAACAGATTCATGCATCGATTCATACCGCACAATGAGCGTGTATACTACAAGCCAACGCCTTCAACATTGTTTAAGGCATGAATTCGTTATGCACAAATAAATATAGTGATGAAACTAGATATAGAATACCCGCATGACCGTAGGGCTCAAAAGGCCAGCGCCGGCAATGCCATACCATCAGAACGCTACAGACCGCACCCTATGCATTGCCCAAGCGACCCAATTTTCATAAATATAATATATGTACAGGTACAGAGTTGCTGCTTTTTATGCCGATCAATGTTGTCGCTTCGTACCCATCACACAAGAAAAAAAAGCGAGAAAAAAAGAAGCAGTAGAAAATGATGAAGAAGGAGAAGAAAAGGAAGAAAAGGATGCAAAATGAAAAGAATGGAACGATGGACGAACGGATTTCTAAGAACATGAGAAAGAGAAGAAATGAAGTACATAAAACGCACTCACTGATCATTTACCCACATGGAGTCAGTGTCATTGATGAAACTCCGCCACTCTACTCCATCAAATGAAGTTTGGCTGTTGGGCATCGTGCATTTAGCGCCCATGGGATCCTCGGCCCCATTCCCATGGTTCTCCGCACCAAAGTCGTCAGGTAAATCCATCAAGGGGTAACTTCGGGGAAAGCTGACGCTGTCGAAGAGAGTATCGGGCTTCATCCAGTCTGGGAAGTAGCCGTCGTAACCATCTTCGAACCGACCCATGAGCTTCGTTGGATCCAGTGCTCCATCAGCGCCGACCCCGTCAAACATCATGCGTGCCTCCGCGGGCAACTCGGTGGTGAAAGCAGAGTTGCTAGGAAAGGATTGCTCGTAGAGAGACTGCGGTGAGATGGCATTTTCCGACATCGGGGTGCAGCTGGACATGTCGACGCTCTTCTTCTTAGCGAGAGTCGCCGACGATTTAGAGCTGTTGCGACGATTGTTGACTCCGGCATCTGGTGTGCGTGACTTTGGCTTGGAGGGCTTGGAAGCACGAGGGGGCCACGGCAGGGACGCCACCGAGTGGCGCTGTTGCAGTAAAGGTGCTGAGCCTGGCACCAATGGTGATGATGTCGACATGGAAGATGTTGGTGGCAGTGCGCCAGAAAACGAAGCTGAGTGAGTGGGCGGCGGAATGGTCGACGAGGGACTTCTTCTCGGAGAGAAGGCCTCGGATGGTGATTGGTGTTGGTATGTGACGGGTTTACTGGGCATAGATGGGGGAGACATTTGCTGAGTGGAGGGTAAAGCATTGGGGAAGGATGCTGCAAAGAGCCTGTTGACCTCATTTTCCCGCCATTCGTCATTGGTCCTGGCAAGCATCTGCGACATGGCCACTTTGTTCGACAGATAGGCATTGAGACGAGCGTTCATCTCGGGAGACGAAGTATGCATACTGGTGCTGAGAAGGCGATATGATCTCGGCAAATCGTCATCTTCCTCTTCGTACATTTCTTCCTTCAAGACAATCTCCTCGGTGATCTTGAAGCCTTTGCCCGTTCGCTTTTTGTGGATCTCGCTAGCCATGCGGGCCGACTGTACACGAGCCTCGATGCTTCGGTCTACCCTCCTAGAGGCCGCAATATATGCGCGCTCTTGGTTTTCTTCATGTGAACGCTCCGTCTATGGCGTCGTGTTAGCGCAATTTCTCTGTTTGACCGCCAAACCTGTCAAGTGCACGTTACACGGTTGGATACGGGTGCATGTGGGAGTCAACGTACCTTTTTTGCACCCTTGTCCAGCGGCATCGCATCATTAATTCCTTTGACATCCAGAGACGCTTTGCGAGGCATGATGCTAGTAGTAACGGACCTGAGGCCGTACAAATGTCTTGGGTAAGAGAGACGTAAGCTATCTCTGAGCAGCAATAAGTTTGCGTGCTCCAAAACTGTATATAAATATTTGCTTTGATGGCTGCGAGCCAGTGCTGCAAACAAGTTCCTGCAACCAGTATGGTAGCCCGTCTACCAGACAGCCCCAACTGAAGGTGTAGGATAATGTAGTGGGGGAGGCAGTGGGGAGACGGGTCGAGAGAAGCGTGATGGAGAGAAGCTGGTGTATTTCCGGCGTCTCTCTGGCGTGTCTCTGGCGTCCTGCTTGATCTACCAACTTCCAAGGGTGCTCGCAGCTCTATAAGTCTCGTCGTTCGTTTGCCTGAACGAGTAACAGGATGAGCTTTCTGGTGGGCAGAGATTCCGTTCTAATACACGGCACCATGGATAGAAATAAAAATAAGAATATATGTACAGAAATTGCTTGCGAGGGAGGTGCGACCGAGGTGTTGATTATAGTTTAACTTGACTCAAGTTGGCTTTTCCAAGGCAGGCACGCACAGGCTGCATGCGGGCACCAGGTGGCAGGCAAAGGCGGGTATTGTTTCTTGGCTAATCCGAAATCGGGCCGCAGAGTCAAGTTTAATGGTTCAATTTTTGACTTTGAACAAGTTTGAAACAAGCTGTGATTGGAACGTATATTCGCAGCAGCAATTCAGTCGTATGGAAACCCTTGGGGCGGCGGGCTTGTCGCTTTATAAAGGGCCCTGAGCCGATCATCAATAACAACAACGACAACAACAACAAGTAACAACAGAGCGCTCCAGCCAACAACGCCGAGGCTGGGCGGCAGCCACGATGCGGCGGATGCAAGAGTCGGATTTCCATGGAGACCTGATGGCAAATCGAAGGTATGTACGAGAAGCCTTACGAGCGATGCGGCGGTGCGCGCATCCAGTGGCATGGCGAGGAGAGGACAGAGCAAAAGCGGGAGCCAGCCGGTGCAAGCTTGGGGTGGCTTGCTAGCGCGTACTAGTAACGCATGTACATACTCCGTAGCCCGTACATACATAAAAAAAGACTTTCCGAGTTCCTAGCATATTGATAGGTATATCTATGTACTATATACATACAATACGAAGCACAGAGTAGGTACCTAAGGTACGTTTCTCCACGCAACCGGCTCCCGAGCTACTCGCGCCTATAAGCGCTCACCAGACCTATGTATCAGGACCAAAAATCCTAATCTGACCTTAGACAGCGGCTCTGAGAAGGCGAGTGCCGAACTCACACCAATATGACCTTCTAAAGTTCTCAACCTCTTCTTTCCCACCCAATACCGTCCGTTCGCCAAATTATTGAATCAAGAAGCTTCGCATCCACCGTCTCCGCTGCCGCCCTCGTCATCGGCCGATGCAGCAGGCGCTAGTGTTAGGGTTACCGCCCCTTGTTTCCCGGCGCTGTAGACGACAGCACCCCAGATTCCGATGCTGCGGCCGCGAAGCGATGGACAGGCGAGCCGGCTGCCGGGGAAGGGCGCTTATTATTAGGATCTTTCCCCTACAGGTATGCAGTAGGCCTACGGAGTAGAGAATGTTATGTTATACATAACTCATGTAGATACATGCATACGATTTGTCGCCTGGGGGCGTCCGTCACAAGACAGGGGCCGAGCAGCCGCCCTTGCAAGCTCTCCGAGTTATCGGAACGCAGCCGCACTATCTGCACTATCCCGGCCACGACTCCACTCCGTAAGGCGGTACATGCGATTACACTGCACGTCAACTCACATGGCCTGGCAGAACTGGACGTTGCCGACAAACAACGGCACCCTCAGAACGTGACAGGGGCAAATGCCGTACGGAGTACATACATACATTATTGTACATACGTCGGCTCCAGCCACGGTTCCTTGGCGTGGCGGATGGCTCCGTCCGGCTGCAAGGCTGGTGGTGAAGAGGCGACGACCAATCAGAGCCAGCTAGTGAAGCAACGCAGTACAACCTGGCAAATCGCCACGGCGTCACCCGCTTCCTTGCCTCTCACAACGTCGGCGGAGCAGGTCGTCCGGATACTTCTCCCTTGCCTACCACTGCCTATCAGTATCATTAGTAAAGCTGAACTAATTCTATGTACCACCCATGAACAAGCCACCTCGCGCCGCCTGTGGCGCGGACGGGCCGCGAAGCGAAAGCGAAGACGCGAGGCCAAGTATGCACGGCCCTTGCCTCCTTCTTAGAAGTTCTGCCTGCTTCTGCCACGAACCAAGCACTGCAAATAAGACATATTATTCGCTCAGCGCTAATAGGTAGGCGATATTGTGGTCACTGATGACTGATCGCCAACAAGTCACGCGCCCTAATTTGCCCCGCCGAGGTCTGTTCACAGTGCACAGTGCTCACTGCTCACGGCTCACTGCTCAGAAGCTCAAAGCTCAGAAGCATGGGCTCTGTCATGTGATGCTACAGTCTGCTGTGCGGCCAGGAAAACTTCTACATATTCTCTCCACAGATCATGATTATCATGCCAACTCATGCCTGCCACTCAGGCCACTCAGGCCACTCATGCCACTCATTCCATCAGATTCCCCTATTTTGACTCGTACGCCAAACTCTGTCTGTCCTTATGTGGCACCGCCATTTCCCAATCTTATCTGTGAACTGTCTTCGCCAGCCCCAATGTTTTCAACCACGGGCCTCTTTTTCGTGGCAGGAATCCCACAAAATTATCCTGCCACATCGAACGACAGAAAATTAGAAATAAGCCACCGGACAAAGCCACCAGGCTGAACCCTTGGCCTTGCTTGGATATGCTCAAAGCCTCAAACCCGTTTTAGCTGAGCTTTGCCTTTTCCCTTTTTGGGGTGCTTCTGAGCCTTTCGGGAGTAGCACCACTGCCCAAGCTCTCTTCGGCATTCGAATTAGACTTTTTCTCGCGTAGCACCTGTTGCGTCTCCATCTACAGAGCTGTCCCATGTAAGGTAGTATGTAGGGAATTTAGTTTTCATTCCAAATATTTACTGCTAACTTAATTTCTCGAGATCCCCTGTCGACGGCTGTACGAGAACGCCCTTTTCCCAGGACATCGATTTTCGCAACTCTTGCCTTCCTCAGACCGATCCCACAGCATTGGCCTTCCAAAAACATGTCGCACACCCTGCCACACGACTCAAAAAGGCTTGAACAGTCTGCTTCATCTTTACAGAAATGCATGCACATCCATCGTTACGTAGCCTCTTGCACTGCCCAGGCAGGATTAATAATCTTTCATCAACAACAGAGTCATCCCACTCTGTATTACAGTACCCGGTACTCCGTATACGGAATAACCCCCGAAACCCAAATAAGAAATATGGTTAAAACAAGACAAAAAGCAAAAAATAATGACAAAGAAACAAGGTTGCCAAGGAAAACAATCACATGCAAAAAAGCAAGTACATATTCCCCAGGTCCAAGAAAATGAGAAAACAAGTCTCGCTGCACCACGTCCAATAGCCTTCCGCACATCCAACCCCAGCGAATAGGAACAACCCCATCCCCCATGCACCGCGCCTCGTCTCATATGTGCATACATACATGATATAATATCACGTCCTCCACTGGCGTGCCTACTGCCGCGTTGCCGTGAACGGGCAACATGCATATACGTACATACATACAATATAACCTCCGCAACAACCGTCCCCAAAAGCCCCCCTGCCTCCCGCGACGCCACCACCTGTCACCACTCAAAAGTCAAGCCCTCCCCGTGAATTATCGGGACTTTGCCTCAATCTCACGCGTTTCGTTAGACAGTGCATATGTACCTGTACTTACTTACGCGGGTACATACATACATAGGTACTACATCTCCCACCTATGTAGTCTGTACTCCGTAATCCCTGCAGATATGTAAGAATGCCCAGTGCCATCCCCTGTCGCGGGGTGCCTCGGTCTCCCAACTCGCAACTCGCCGGACCTTCTCTTCCAGGGGGATCTCGGGGGGGGGGGGGGGGGGGGGTGCCTTGATTTGACGTATGTACATATAAGCTGGCTTATTGTTAACGTGCACGCACCACGGCTTTCATTTTTCTAGTACTTGGGTATATACCTATCTATATGGTGTGCTCACTGCTCACTGCTGACCTGTTTTGGTTTCTTGGTTCTCCAGGGAGTCATTTTTGATTGAGACTCTATGCTATGTTCATCGACGTCTTTCCATGTGCTTTGTCAATCAAATCTTGTTCGTGTCGTGATTGGAGTGTAAGAAAGTAGGGCAGTCATCGCGAAGGGGACAGTCATCGCAACGCGTGGCCACGATCGCGAGGCACGATGACTATCGCAAGGCATGGCCGTGATCGGTCGTAAGGCATGCTGTTCAAATGATTGAACTGTGATACAATGGCCCTCGCTCGTGACCTGCCAGTTTGACGACATGGAATAGCTACCCGATTGCGTTTGTCTAGAAATTTAGAACACACCTCCTGCTTCCACTTAGATCCGATCTATGTCATGCCGAGTCTCCAACTTCTTCAAAACACGGTCCCGAGCTCTCCAATAACATTCATCAGCGTCGGGAAACTAAGAGAAGTGCGAGGAAAATTAAATTTGCACACAGGCTGCAAATCTCGCACGTGTATATAGCTAGCTACCTACGTATTACGTATGTCAAATCAGTCGCGCTCTCAGCCACAGATTCAGCAAATAGAAACCCTCACAAACAACGATCCCCTTCACAGCCTTCTCTCGGTCTACGACTTCTTGTTGTCCTCATGTCAAGCGACCCGTCACCCATGTGACTCTACTCCCCACAGAAAGCAAATTATTCCATGCAGCGACCACACCAAAGTTCAAATATACCACATAGTGCCGCGCATAAAATCTCGTTGCCGCATCTCGCCATCTGCTGGAGGGTTGTTTGCTTCCGGCCTCCCTCCCAGCGGCAGCAATGGCGGCGCCTCCATTCCTCGCAAATCGTCAAGTCCCGCCTTCTTGTCCTGGCCCTTGGCCACTTGATCGCGTATCATTTCATGCCCCTTGGGACCAGCTCGAAATCCTTCGCTCGTGGCAATGTTTTCATGCGCTCTTGCCCGGGCTCCCGCAAGATGAGCGTAGTACACGGCTGGGTGAAGCGATACCGGCGTCGTGGAACGGGCATAGGAGTAGCACTGCTGGTAGATCATCTTCTGCAGATCATTGACCGGGACTCCCATTTCGTCTAAAATCACATGGTAGTGTACTGGGCGAGCGGTACCTTGAATGGCCACATGGGAGGAGAGGTAAAAGTCCCACATGAACGGGTGTGTCACCTCTCGCTCAACCAGTGTGCCTGGAAGAGGATTGTCGTTGCGGTCACCTTTTCCCTTTTGTGGAAAGAATCGAATGTGGTGACGCTTTGTGGCCACGATTACCGTAAACTTCGGCATCGGCAATGCGGGTGCCCTTTCCCGAAGGTAGAGTTTGATCTGGCGGATTTCCTGGTCAATGACGTGCGCAAACTGATCTTCGCTGACCCCGTCGCGGAAGTATATGATGTGCTTGGGAAAGGCACCATCATGGCCAGCCATCCAGTACTTGGACAATGTACCAATCATGAAATGCACGTTGGCCGCAGTGAGCATCTCGACGCGATAGCCATTCGACTCTACTACGGCAGCATAACGAAGTGCGTCCCGATCAACCGCCATCGTCATGGCCGCAGTCGAGGGGGTTTTGCCATCAGGAGCTCCGTGCGATATATCAACTCCAATTATCATTGTGGGGCGGTCCTTGGGGAAGTACGTCGTCTGGGCCTTCCAAGGCGGCATTGTACGTGCTGTCGCCCCTCCAAGCTTCGCATTGACCTTGAGACAGACATTGGAATGGTATTGACCATTGTTCGCGGCCACAGCACTTGCGTTGACGACTTGAGATAAAATGCCGAACCTACAGTCAGCAGACTTCTTCAATCGCTCATAATGGGGGCTATTCTTGTGCCCAACCACCACAAAGAGCAGCTGGGTATAGCCCCGGGCTTTGCTGATTTCTGCATGTGCCCAAGCAATGGCCTGTGCCACATCTCCCCTGACATTTCCCGGGACGTTGAGAAGCAAGCCGTCGGCGGGACACAGTCCCCCATGGCCCAGAAATGTGGTCCTGAAGGTTTTCGCAAATGCCTGTAACTGAGGGAAGTTCACACAGTTGTCCATCACAATAAAGCCCCAGTTCTGCAGAGGGGCGAAATTCTGCTTCCAAAATTTCTTTCCACGCAGATCCCAGCGACCAGAAAACTTGGGGTCTGCTTGATCTTTTCCGAAGTGAACGACGGGAGCAGACAGAATTCGGGCTTCCGTCTTGGTGAACGTCGAGTCAAATTCAACCCCGTACGCTTTGAGATATGGGTCAGAGCTGAGCTGCAGTCCTGCCACGTTCCTCTCAATGTCTTCTCTGCGCTGCTTAGGGCGCGTGACCGCAATCTTGATCATCGCTGCCGTCTGCTCAGGGTTCAACTTGAAGGTGTATCTCTGCATGGGCTGAATGATGGCAAATTCCATGGGGATGAACCCCCCTTTTCCAGCGTTAATCAGCGGGAGACCAGCATTTTTCAAGTTTGCCTTGTACTTCTGTTGATAATAGTCGGCGACAGTAACCTTTGTTCCATCGTGGTCGAAAGTGACCACCTTGGCGGTCGCCCCTTCGGCACCATGTTTGGCGTCGAACGCAAAGTCCAAGATTGTGTATACCTTATCACTGGCGACTCGGTTTGAGTGGTGTATGGTGAACTTCAGCTTTCTCATCTTTCGCATGTACTTGAAGGCATCCGAAGCTTGCCAATTCCCTTGTCGGTCGCGAACCGGCCTAAGTTCTTTGGCCAAGGATGCGGGATTCAATCCTTTCCATCTGCGCTCGCACACGCCCAGAAAGTTGCAGACAAGCTGGTCTACGGGCTGAGGACCCGTCCAAAATACCGTGTTGGAAACATCAGCGTTCAAAGCAAGGCCTGCCCCGCCCTGAACAAGGTTGTGGCTCATACGAATCGAGGCGTAGGTGCCTTTGTGAACCTCAAGGACGTTTCCATCCATGAGGCATCTACCTCGCTGACCTTGGGGGTAGAAGTTTCTTTTAATTGCCACCATGTGCTGCGATGGCCACTGACGGAGCAAATGGTCCATAAAGTTGAGGGCAACTTGCACGCTCGTGTTGAACTGCACTTTGCGGTCCAGATATCCCCTGATGGCACTGATCTGAACCTGTGCAGTGGCTCTCAGTACGATAAAGAACTGGTTTGTGTTCCGTGAAGGCCCATCCGGAGACTTCTTCCCTTCGTCTAGGTCAACTGTAAACCGTATCTCGCCCTTGTCTACCAAACAGGGCGCCCAGGCCAACTTGCGGCCATCAAAAATCCATTTCTGATACACGTATTTTTGAAGGGCTTGCTTCGTGGACTCATGCTGCCAAATCTTTTTCATGAGTGCAGATTTGACTCCGGTGTCAGGGGAGACAATGACCTAGAGGACGATTCATTAGCCACCAGTTGACTAACAGTATGGGGAACTCAAATCAATTTTTTGCTCACATCGTACTGATGAATGTCCTTGCTGTAGTCAAATTTGGTCATTCGATACTGGTTCACTTCCACCATGGCCTTTGCTCCTTCAGTATTGTACTTATTGCCGCGGAGAGCAAATGTGTCCTTTTGATCGTCAAGAATGTATGCATCAGGAGGTAGTTCCATGCGGGTATTTCCTTTGTCCTGCTGAGCGGTGCCTCTTGCTGGATCAACCCCTAGACCTTCCACCCAACCGGTTTCTCCAGGTTCCGGGCGACCTTCAGCCGCGGATGGCGGAGGGATACCTTGCTGAGACATGGCAGCCTACGAGGTAGTTAGCTTTACTGCGTAGCCAAATTGAGATGTAGATGCAGCAGCTCATACTAGGAGAAAGAGACTTTATAGACTTTGAAAGCTGATAAAGCTCGAAGATATAGAGGAGGAATACTTGCTACGGAATGCAACCATGTACCGTGGCAACGGACTGTCGCTGAGAGTTTCTTGAAGGCCAGATGTCAGTATAAACGAATAGAGAATCAAGGCTACGTCTTCTGTTTTGAAGGGAGATGAGGGAGGGATCACTGCGGCTGAGCCAGAAAATTCTGGGACTTGCAAACGGGAGCAAAGCACGCGTCACAGACAAGGAGAGAACACAGGAATAGCCTTTCGACTTACGATTCAATGAAGTTGCCGATGGTCAAGAAAGATTGACCACCTTGGTATTAACGACTGACTGGTCACTGATGAGAGAAGAACGAAAGAAGAAGTTAGATCGCTGTGTGGACGCTGTGTGCTGAGTGAGACGAAAGTATGTGGAGGAGAACGTTGCCTACAGAAACCAACGAAATCTGAAAAGGATGAAAGTTGGAAGCGAGCTTCTTATCATGCACGTCCGACCAGGTTCCGGTACGTCTTTGGCACTGGCATTCAACTGGCAGGTGCAGATCACATGTGTCGGCAGCTGGCAACAGGTGTCCAGTTCCACTGCCTGAAATATAAAACACGGACTGTGATACATGAGAGCTATTGTGACTTAGGTACAATAACATTGCTGACAAAAAATTAGTCAAGACCTGCCCAAAAAGATAAGAACATCGTGTCAATATCGACAGCCGTGCATATCCATCTTGGCGATGGTGCCCTATGTAGCGTGGAGTACAGTAAAATAAGATTCTACATTGTACCTCCATTATCGCTGCTTCGAAAACTCGTGCAACGACGTGCCCAGGAGGTCGTGTGCGTTCGTGACTCCTAAGCCTCTGGCCTCATTGCGCGAACCAGATTCACTGTCCAAGATCATGGGTATCGTAGGTACTGCGTTTGGATGTCTCATCTTTCTCCTCCCCACCGGATGTCCACTCGCGCTGCGAAAACGCGTCAAAAAATTCGCATAGGAAAACCAGCCGTTGTCTGCTACGAAGATCAGATTGACTTCGACAATGTATGACGCTCGTGCGTTTCGGGGCATAGTTTGGCCATGTTTAAAATCGGTAGCCTCCGTATTGGCCGGCGGGTGGGGGTGCTCCATACATGGAGCCTGCGGGCGGCTGCCATGACGGGGCAGCAGAAAGGGCATCGGGTGGTGCATAAGGGTTTGCTGCATAGCCGCTGGCGCTTTCTGTCCGCAGGGGCGATTGCCTGTACCCTGTCATTGAGGCCACGCGTCCGTAAGGAGATAGAGGCCGCCCGTTGAAATCGTTCGGGGCTGGTCTTGTATGCGTTGGCGCGGTGAACAGGTATTGGCCGCCAGTCTTGGCTTTCCAAGAGGCGTAATCAAGCAGTGGCGTATCGCGGAGCAGTGTTGTCAAGCCAGCAGGGTTCAATCTCTGAGCATCGTAAGTATGACTTGGGGGCAAAATCCCCAGGAGAAAAGTGATATCTCGATGCAGAGCAGAAGCCTGGTTACGTCGCTGTTGATCAAGGCGTCGTCCAGCAGCGCCCTTGAGCGGCGAGACGCCTCGGGCAACCCTCTTGGGTGGATTCAAGTCATCCTCGTCCATTCCGAATGGTCGCTTAGGCGATGCCGTGGCTCGAACAAAATGAGGTCTGGGGCTTTGCTCATGTCTAGTAGGTGGTGGGATGCTGCTTTCCCGCGCCAACGTAGGTTGTGCAATGGCCGGGGCCATTTGCTTCGGCCGCATCTGAACTGCCTTGGATATGATAATTGGCACCGCCACAGGGTTGAAACTGTCGGATGAGTATCGGGCAGTGAAGTTGTTCAATTTTGGATCATCAGGAAACAACTCCGCCATACGAGCTTCCAATTTGGATATTTGTGCAAGCTCGCCGTATTGTGATTCGTACTTGTGGAAATAAGCATACAATGGCCTGGCTTTGTGTAGTGTTTCTGGTTTCGATACCAGACGATTGACACAAGTCTCGAAGACCACGCGAGCGTCTAGACTTGATGCTTAGCTTTTCACTTCTTGACCTCATGGAATGAAAAAGTGCTTTACTTACTGGTTGTGTCATCCTTGGAGTGCAAGTACTTCAGATATTCTATCATGAAGCCCTCATCGTTGGGAAATAATCTTGCACCGCGCTCGAATATTTTTGCACCAACAGCATCCTTGTACACGATTGATTCCAACAGTGCGACGGCTACATAAACATCACTCGTCAGACGACCCCGCTGGCGGGCATCGGTAAACACTTTGCGCAGGCCGCCCTCAGTTTGGTTGCCTTTGCCTTGAATGCGACGCATTGCACGCGCCATGGCAATCCAAACGTAGGAGATTGTCTTGGAAAGAAGATGCGTTTCAGCGGCATACGCCTGCTGAATTGCAGCAATGCGTTCTTCGGTTGGAGACTTCTTCGCAGCCTGCTCATCGTCATCGTCAAGTGTCTCTATTGAATCCTGAACCGGAGGCTCAAGTGCTGCTGCTTGTTTGATGGTACTGATTTCAAGCTTCTCCCGTTCTTTGACCTTGTCACCCATCTTGTACAAAGTGTCCAAGACCGAATGGTAGGGCTTTCGAACAGCTTGAGCAAATTCAGACTGGTCCGCTTCCTTTTCTGGATAGTTTGCTTCGATATGATCGGCATGTTGGAAAGCAAGTAGCACACTTTCCGGATTAGCAATGATACCTTGTTGGAGCATTTCGATACCCAGAGATTTGTCATTTTCCCGAATGTCGTTCTCAAAGCACCAAGCGGCAGCATCTACCCACATCTCGGGCCAGAATCGGAGAGCCATCAAAGCCTGCTTGTAGCAATATAGGATACGCTGTCTGTAAACTTTAGGCTCGTCATCTTTAAGCACTAGTGGGTCTTCTTTTTCCCAGGCAATCCATTTTTTCCATGTGTCGACTTGCGTTTGATACTCTTCGTACCCATCAAACCCTGGAGCAGGGGGCAATCTTGACAAATTTGTTCTCTTCAAAGTTCGTGCGATATTGTCGAGCGCAATGTTGGCACCTTTGGCGGACATGAACCCTGGTGACCTTTCTTGAATGAATTTACGACCCTGGAGATGCATCAGTCGAAAGAACCGGGTCCTTGAACGGGAGGAAAGCGAAGATGCAGAACACTCTGCGAGATGGAACTTACAGTGACCTTGTTTAGACCCATTTCAAACTGATCATATTCCTTCCATAGAGTGTTGACCGTTGAGATAGGAACGTTGATCGCGCGATGGTAGGCCTTGCGAAGCTGATCCATTTTCTGCTGGTCTTGCCATCCTGTGCCGCCGACTTGCCCAGGACCATTCTTGATAAAGTGAACATAGTCGTGCCAGATATTTCCCGAATCATGATCAACCCCAATATTGTCAATAACAAATTCGTACGACTGAGTGACAGTGCGCCGAGCTTGACCAGTGGGGTCGTTTGTCAAGTCGTTTCGTCTTCGAATATAATTGAGATACGATGTCCACAACTTGACGTTGGGGACAGTCATGAGGCATCGTCCAAAGAGTTGTTCGGCATCTACAAAGTTGTCCAAATTGAGTTCCATCTCAATCCACTCAACCCAAATATCTGCCTACCGCACAAAACAGTTCAGCTCCAGCACTTGACTTGGGAAGGAGTGTACAGACAGACTTACAGCTTGGGGAAACACTTCCAAAAAGCGATTGTATAATCGACGTAGATCCTCTATTCTGCTGCGTCGTTTATAGTCTGCCACGAGACTGAGCCATGCATCCATTTCCCCGCGCGGATCTTCTTGAATGCGCGCTTCGAAAAGCATGACGGGATCGACGCTGGGCATTGCGGGCGGCGGCGCATTAGGCAATGGCTCAGGGTTGGGGATCGGAGTAGCGCCATGGCTATTTAGGCCGGAGCGTGAATCATTTCGGCTCTGATCGACAACAGCCGGCGGATCTTTGCTTTCCTCTTCCTCGTCGTCAGAGACTTCGATTAGAAAGCCGCCTGACATTTTGGGTTTATTCGCAGATTTTTGGGCGATTGGGCCTGGTGCTGATTTGTCGGGTGTCGGGGGAGAATTATCGACAGCGACCGATTCAGGGTCATATTCGGCCCCATCATCTTCATCCTCCTCGTTTTCTTCTATTTCGCCCTCACCGTCACTAGCAGAGTCCGAAGCATCGGCGGACTCCTCGATAGCTGGGTTATAGGGTATCTTTGGCTCTGCTAGAGGATCGTACTCTGCACCAGATTCCTCACCTTCGTAGGTGACACCTTCCGCAGACATTGTCACAAGCTGGCTGATACACCTCACATTCGAGTCTGTTACTGAAAGACGTGCAAATTAGGTTGATGCTGATCGGTTGTCGGTGCGACAGTGATGACTAGCGAAAGAAGGAGGGGAGAGTGAAATAATTGCGGCCGTTGCGAGTATGTCTCAAAAACCTGTTCGGTCGTGAAGCGCTGGTTTTTAAGACTGACGAGGTAAAAGTGTAGAATCGATAACTGAGGGTCCTTCGGAGATGGCGGTACCTATGTGCGACGGCAGCCTGCGATAGATCTCTACGAAAGGAAAAGCTTGGTGAATTGACGAAGGCAGCTGCTGAATAGCTGACAATGCGCAGAACTTCTTCGCGGGACGCATATATGTTATCAATATATGATATGTAGAGCAATAAGGTGACAACAGTAGATTAGTTGGCCAAAAGCGTCAAAGAGTTTGAGGCAAAGCTCATCACGGGCTCTGGATCGCGGGAGGCTGGGCAGAAAAAGGGATAAGGCCTAGTGGCTCGTTGGGCGGTGAGGCCATGTATCTGTGGATACATGCCAGGAAATTGGATGGAGGGAAGGCTGTACAGGTACTTCTCGCCGCGGACCGATACACTCACAGAAGCCCCGGGAGCCCACCTGAACACGAGGCGCCCATGTACAGGCACCCACAGCTGCAGCCGCCCAGTTGCAAGTTACCGCCAATGCCGCCGTTGTTCAGGAAGGCACGATCGAACCTCTCAACGCGCCAAACGACGCGGAAGCGCGCGTTCCACCATCCCGCCACGCCTGATCTTGTCTGGTTGGTGTGGCAAGTTGGACCGGGCCTCCTCCAGGGACCAATTCTTGTTTTGCATTTCGCTCTCGTTGTCAACAGATAGATCCAGTCCTCCTTCTTTCTAGGAACGTGTCTTTTTTATAACAACACTGCGTCCAGCAGACCTAACTTTGCGACCACCGTCTTTCATCCACGCCCCGCTGCCTTCTGCCGTTTGTGTCACCGCCGTTCTTGCATCCACCACCTCGCATAAAACCCCGCGCATTACGAGAACATAACGACCGCATTTTTTCGATCAAGCTGTCGACTGATCACACACCCCCAATCATCCAATTATCACGCCGCAGTCATGTCTGTCGTGTCACTTTTGGGCGTCAAGGTTGTCAACAACCCCGCCAAGTTCACAGATAAATACCAATTTGAAATTACGTTTGAGTGTCTGGAGGCTTTAGAGAAGGGTACGCGCTTTAATCACGACGGCGGACCTCATAGGCCGTGAAGTAAATTTTCCACTGAACAGAACGAAAAGGCTGATTGCATACATAGACCTCGAATGGAAACTTACATACGTTGGTTCTGCTACTTCGTGAGCTATCCCTTCCTTCTCCACATGTTGAAGGTTTTGTCGGCAAGGCAACGCGACTAACGTAAGGGGAAAATAGTGATCAGTATGATCAGGAACTCGATTCACTTCTAGTTGGACCTGTCCCAGTGGGTGTCAACAAATTTTTGTTCGAAGCCGATTCTCCAAACATCAATCGCATCCCAGATGGCGATATCATTGGAGTTACCGTGATTCTCCTGACTTGCGCGTATGACGGGCGTGAGTTTGTTCGCGTGGGCTACTACGTGAACAATGAGTACGACTCTGAAGAGCTAAACGCCGACCCGCCGGGCAAACCGGTCGTCGAACGCGTTCGACGCAACATACTCTCCGAGAAGCCACGTGTCACGCGATTCGCGATCAAGTGGTAAGTCTAGCATAGCAGCATGTCTTGTTTCATGGGTCTGCAAATACTTGCTAACTAGGTGTCAGGGACTCTGATGCTTCTGCGCCGCCGGAATATCCTCCTGAGCAGCCCGAGGCTGATTTGGTCGCCGATGGCGAGGAGTATGGAGCGGAAGAAGCCGACGAAGAAGATGAAGAAGAGGCTGCTGCTGAGGCCGCAGAGAAGTTAGACAGACAGCCTGGCGAAGACGAGGAAATGGCTGGAGTAGACGACGACTTGGAAAATGGTCATGCTAACAGGCTGGACGATGATGAGATGTCCGAAGACGGCAGTGTTGATATTGAAGGGGAGAGTGAGGAGGAGCTTGACGAAGAAGAAGTAGATGGCGAGATTGACGAGGGCGAGGATGATGCTATGGACGTTGACGACGCGACTGCGGCAATGCCCGCCACAATTGCTACCTAGAGTGCAGTCATCTGGAGGAGGTTTGTTGGGGGTGTCTGCCTCGCAGCGAGTCGGCAGGCTTGGAAAGTTTTTATGCAGTGTCTTTCTTGGTTATCAGACGCTAGTTCGCTGATGGGCATCTTTGAGGTTGCATTATTTCGTGCGCGCCTTGGGCGGGATGGTGGGAAGGTTGGTCGCGAGAATACAGCACGCACATCAGGGCATGCTATACACATCAGTGAGAGGTAAGAAAGTAGAGGCCGGGCGATAGTGCGTGTGCTCATACAGAAATCTAACATATAATATACATTATCTACCAATTTGGGTGACAGGTCACATCTATCGTAATTGAGCATGACGTTCGTACAAACTGCTGGGACAAAGAATACTGTACTGTACTGTATGCCTGTGGCGAAACTTGCTCACAGCCAGCGATCAGGAGCCATTTGACTCGTGAGGTCCGAGGATGGTGGATGCCACAAACTACCGGGGAACTCGTCTTCAGGCCGAGCCGGACTCAACTTTGAAGGTTACGAGATTCGAAGGGCAAAATCTTGAAAATTTGGGCGCTGTGATGATCGATCTTGGACTTTAGTATTCTTACTGTACTAGGGGCTTGAACGAGGGGACCCGGGCGTGCATGATCAATTAAGAGGGTGATCGTAACAACATTACCAGAACATAGTGCATCATCATGGGTAGATAAATGTGTTCGTTCTTCCCAGCAAGGGAAGTAAAATATCCCAATCTCGTCACAGACAATCCAGGCCAGTGCCCCTTCATTTGAAAAGCCTTCCTTCGGACTTCCTTTCATTTGGGTATTATCAATAACGTACGTCGCTCCCGAAACCTACTAAGGAAAAGTGAAAGAAGAAAGAAGAAACTACATCACCACCCGGTCCAACCGCATAGCATGGCACTCGTATTTCATCCATGCCGCTCATCCAAATATCCCTCATACATCCCAGATAAAGATAAGGAAAAAACAGAAACCCCCAGTCCAAGAAGGCCTTTGCCAGAAAAAATCCGAGACTCGTTGAAACCCACGTGAACCCGAACCCAAATCAGACCTGTCATCCCTCTAGCCAACCCACCAAGTAATAAGATTAGAAAGAAACAAGTGAATACATCATATATATTCCTCTCTTCTTCCTTCCTTCCTTCCTTCCATCCACCACGGACCAGCCGACAGCAAAGACCAAAGAAATTAGGGTACATGAAATCTGAACAACATAAAACGCAAAACACTTCTTTCTTAAGCAGCTCCGATCATGTAAAGAGATAAAAACGGAAAACCCCAGAATGCAACGACGGAGACCCAGCACCTGAGCGGAACTCTTCATTACAAGACATTTCTCATACGAGAGATTAAAAGAGGGGGCGAACACAAGTAAAGAAAAGGGGAGCAAAGAAAACAAAACAAGGGGAGGGAAATGGAGAGAATAGAAGGCAAAGAAGCCTTTGAAGGCTTTGAAGCAAAACGCAGAAAGATCAAACGAACCGTAACCTGGCAAGGAGAATCGCGATCCCTCCGAACCAAACTTCCTGTGCTAATAATGTGCGATAATAAGCAAGGGACACAAAAACAGTCGTGGTATCTCTGCTTTCCCAAAACGCCGACTTGCCCATTCGATATAGTCATTGCACATACATGGTTTGGATGTAGCAGGCTCTGCCGTTTCTCTCCGTTTGCGTTGCGTTCACCATCCCTTCTTGCGAGAAAATCTCTTGTTGAGCAGTGCGAGCACTTTGGGCACATTGAACTGCACATATTCCAGATCGAGCTCATCCTGGTTATCCTTTTGCATCTCCAGCAGGTCGTCGAGTTTGAGGTCAAGCTCCAAAAGACCACGGTTGCGACCTGTTGAGTTGTTAGCAACGGAAAAAAGAGAGAGATGACATGCACATCTAGGCATATCAATAATGGGCCTGCGTTGGCACGTACCTTTGTAGTGGAGAGAAATGACAAATGTGCCTGGTAAAGGGCTGGTGAAGTTGAAGTAGATATTGGCCCTTCTATTATCCGGAACATTGCTCTTCTGGATCACCCCTTCCTTTTCCAGTTGCTGGTGCGTGAATTTGTATGGTCCGAGAACCTGGTGCTTCTGTTGCTTTCGCTTGTTCCCCTCACTTTGAGACCGCACGTTGTGTAGGTAGCTCTTGTATGTCTCGAGCTGGCCGACCAGATACGAGTTGTGGTCTCGTATAGTCTTGTACACCTCTTCAAGTTTCAGTGTCTCTGCAAGGACACCTTCCTTCATGGAGCCAAGGTGCTGCAGCTCCTGCTCAACCTCGTCCCGCAAAATATCAAACTGGTCGTTTTTATCGATGACACCTAATTCCTGCAGCTGGGACAATAATTCCATGGCCCTGATCCCTTTGCGGACCATGACAGCATCATTGCGACTGGTGGCAGCAGCATCAGCCACGCGTTCCAGACGGAGAGGTCTGCGGAGAACCGCACTGCTCTGCGGGATACTTCGTAGGATTCGCACAAAGACGGACTTGGCTTCCATAAAATACACTTCCTCTTGTGTGATGTCAAGAGCAGCGGTCAAATCGTCAATGGCAGTTTCCCATCGGCTGAAGAGCGGCAGATTGATAACTCTGTTCTCCTTGCGAGGTACCTGGGGTGGTGAGGGGCCCAATTCTGATGTGATGATGGCCAAGTGGGAATTCTCGTCTTTGCAGAGCTCTTGGTAGTGCTTATCGATGAGACCGTGCATGGCGTAAATTTCGTTCAGTGTAATATCCAGCTCGAGGTCCTTCTTCGACAGAGCTACATAGTTGTCCATTTCCAGGCTTTCGTAGAAATCGCCGACTTCGCAGAGATCCAGCATGAACTTGTTGATTCTGTCCTTGTTGTCCTGAATAAAAGGCTGAAGCTTCGCCATATACGGCTCTTTTGCGTATGATGGCTTATTGGCAAGGTTTTGCAACATTTTGGCAATGAGCGTCAAGGTTCGTCTGGGTCGCTCAGCAGGGGTTCCATCGATGAGCATATATGATTTCGGCGTCACTATCGCCGGGTTGATGAAGCGTAGAAAAAAGAAGCCTCCAATTAGGGTGCAAATAACTTGATCGTTTGCATCAGGATACTTGCGCTTCGTCAAACTCCTGATCTGCTTGCAGATCCAACGAATACCGTATGGTGCTTCCTCCAACCCGTCGATGATTGTGCTCAGAAAGCCGTTGGCGATCTCTGTCAGCATGGTTAGTCGTGGCTCAATGATGGCTTGAACCTGCGAGTTCTCGGCAGCTTGTTCCCCGGTGATTCCCTTCGGCAGGTTGGCCGGGAGACTGCCGGTATCCTCTTCGATCTGCTCCAGCATGCGCTCGTAGACTTTTAACGGATTGATCTCCAAGTCCAAGTCCTTCAACTCGATGAGGCTGTTGATTCGATCAGCAAGGACAGTTTTAAGGAAACTCTGGCCAGGGCCACGGCGGGTGTAGGTTGTCATCATGCGAGAGACTGGCGTGTTCGCTCGGAGCAAGGACGAGTAATCGGTGGTGTGATCGAATTGATAAGTCAAAACAGACTTATTGGAGCAGGAGTCAGCGCCGCTGTCACGAAAGAGGGGACAGTGCTGCAGGAACATGGCAGAAAGATGAAAAGATTTCCCAAGCCCCTGCCATTCTCATTGGCGACCAATGCTGCTATTGTGAAATGGACATACCTGGAACATGGTTAACAGCAAGTGTTCTTCGCGACTCTCATATTGGTTTCCGTAAATTGTGAACATGACAGTCTGCAGCAACGAGTCTATTTCGGCCATGGAAACGAGTCTGCACAAATGCGCAATGTGCCTCGGCTCCGATTGCAACAGGAACATCAAATTGCCGTATTTCTGTGTCTTGTCGTCATTGGGAAACACTCCTTGTTCTACTTCGGTCGCATCTTCCAGATGGCTCGCAACTTCATTTTGCTATGATTCAAGGTAAGTACATGTCATTCAACCCGGCCATAGAAAAAAGACGAACCTCTTCGAGGGCCATGCGATTCTGGATAAGAAGGGCAATTCGTGAATCCAGATACCGCACGTCCTTTTCAAGTACGAAATTTTTTTTGGATTGTGACGATATCTTTGTCTTGAGGTCTCGGAGAACTTTCTGGGCTGTGAGATGTCAGTGTGCCAAGAAATCTCAAGAGCTCAAGCCCATGAGGACACGGTTGAAGATAAGATGTAGGCTGAGGGGAGCGCGACAAGGTGCAACAGTTCTGGAGATGAGACAATATAAAAAGCAAGTTACCTTTTGCGAGGTCATCCTCAATCTGCAATTCGCCTTCATTGGCTGACATGGACATGTAAAGGGCAGACATGGAAAACCGCTTGGATTGGCGCGCAGAGCGCGAGCCATCATATGAGGACATTGTGTTTTGGCGCGACAAGGGCTGAATGGATGATGATGAAGCTGTCGACGCCCTGGATGGCGTCTGAAGCATGGTCGGCATGGCGCAAGTTGCGAGACAAGAGGGCCAGCAACGAAAGAGGTCCCTCTCGGCGCCTCGAGAATGAGGCTTCTCACAGGAGCCGCGGGGCAGCTAGCAAGGCCCCTAACTGTGTCGTAGATGGTTGGACTCGTGCGCCTTTGTTGCGACGAGAATGAACCTACCAAGTGAAACCAGGTCTAGATGATTTGACCAGAGCAAGTGTGTCGAGAAGCGACCATCTAATGGTTTTGCTAAAAGTCTATGCTGATCGCGCATGCAGCGACGGTACACCGTCAAAATTGCAATTCTGGCTTAAGGTAATGGACGGATTCGATATGACCGGTGACCCGAGGTGCAAGACGGACGGATCACACGATGATATATATCAGGCAATCTGAAGCTGAAATAGTTGGTGGGTTGCACAGCGCCGAGTCGCTGGTAATTGGTCGACGCGGAGCCACGAGAAGCTGCAAGCGACTGCCGGTTCTGACAGCAGGAACGAGAACGGGTATGCCAATCCGTGATATCTGACCGAGGGGATCGTTCCAACTTGGTGGCGTGTTCGATTCGACGACGACGGAAAGACAGTTCTCAGAGGAAGGGGGCTCTTTTTAAAAATGAGCACGTCGCGACACGTTCTACAGGTGGTCGTGTTGGACGAGGAAAAGCTCCGAGCGATTGAAACGAGAAAGACTTTGCCGATTGGATCGACGTCGGACAACAAGAAAGGGACTTCTCGACGGGGTTCGGCGGAAGAATCGGAGGGCCGAAGAGGAGTTGGTTCTGCGCAAGGCAGAAAGCAGAGGCGGATGGCGATGTGTATGTATTATGCGAGAGGGAGACCAAGGCAGAACGAGGTGACCCAGCGGCGATGGAGAGGTCAGTTCTCTAGTTCTCTAGGTATTCTCTATCTGGTGGGATTGGGTCAAGACTCAAAAGGACATGACAAGGGCGCGGCCAGGGCCAAATGACGCGGGTGGAATGCAGGACGAGAAACGAGGGGTGGGACATGGGACAAGGGGGGAGGGGGGAGGGGGGAGGGGGGAGGGGTGAGGGGAGACGAGGACGAGGACGAGGACAAGCAAACATTGGGAAAAGAAGAAGGGAAAGAAGCAGCGGCGTGGGGACTGTGCGCAAAGCAGAGCACCACAGAGTTAGCCAAAGCTGTGCCTCCGACGGGGCCGCAGGGTCCAGGACTCCAGCCTCCAGGGGCAGCAAGATTGCGGCACTCAACAAGGGTTCGCACTGGCGGGCACTGGCATGCACTGGCATGCACTGGCAGGCACCCGCATACAGGTGGGGGACAGTGCGCCGGACAGCTGGGCACTAGAGACAGTGTCGCAGACTCACAGTCGTAGAAGTCGTTATTGGAATTTGTCCATCTACAAGGCTCATTGCTCTATAATCAATATCAATCGGGAGTCGACCAAAAGCGAAGACGTCGGCCAACTCACAGTGCAGTGCATGTGTCGAGGAGCGTCACTGCATCAGTACTAGTGGCAGCACTTTGCCAACGATGCATCATCAGACTGCAGCTTAAGCATTGACAACAAAGCACAAACAAGTTACATACAACCATGCGTGGCCGCGGTACTACATACATATCAGGTACAGTATGCTACATGTACATACGAACCGATCTGCTCCACCTTCACTAGCAGTCTGGACTCTGCACGGCGTTGTGCATCGTTGTGCAGCGTTGTGCGGCGTTGTGCGGCGTTGTGCGGCGTTGTGCGGCGTTGTTGTCCCTCATCCTGTAATCTATTAGGTGTCTTGCACTGTTCTGGAGTGCCATATGAGAAAAGACCCTGTGTTCGGCGATCTGCACTGCGTCGTTTCTCCAACGTGCCGAAGGCCGTATCTGTTGTTGCCCTTGCGCACTCCTCAGACCGTGCGAGCAGACCATATGCACTGGGCACATATTCAGGTGCCTGAGCATACCTAGGTGCCTAGGTATATTGTACGTACCTACCTATGTACATACGTGTATACGTATTCTCACGAACGCTGCGCGGGGGCTGGAATATGTATATGTAGTTATTATTTGTACAATACACGTACCTACATACATACATACATACATACATACGTACACACTCCGTACAGATGGACGGAGAATTCGATGATGCTGGGGAAGGGGAAGGGGAGGGGAGGGAGGAAGGGGGTAAATCCTGCCGTGCTCCTCGCTCCTGAAGTCCCCTTGATCCGCACTGCCGAGTTCCGAATGCTCATTTCCCAACGTCGAATCTGTCAATTCGTGCGCTGCGTTGAAACTCGACCTGACATGCGTTGAGACTTGACTGGACGGCGACGGTATGCCTCGAAGAATTCTGGTTGCTGGGTGGAACGTCGCCAGCTTGGCGGCGTGGTGGTTGATGCAGGTGCGTGCGTGCAGGTGCGACTGGCCGGCACTTCGCGTGCCAAGACCGGGCCTCTCAACAACTGTCGACACTTGGCCGCCGATCAGGCACATTTCTCAATGTCAAGCTAACGCTCCAATGGCCCTTGCTTCTTGAAGCACAGGAGTCCGGATCGGCCCCGAGGATCGTCACTCGTCGATTTGACGCGGAATAGGCCTCGTGTGCTCAGTGTTCACCACTCTCACATCCAATCCGGTTCGCGCTATGTACATGATTACATAGGTGTGTAGGTACGGAGTACATGTTTAGTACTCATTGTTTCTGGGCCAGTTCTCGAGATGCGGAGCTGCGGCACCCTGCGGGTAACAGCCTCACAATTTCACGTTTGGCCCGCGTGGCTCCTGTATATCGGAGTGATGTCGCTGAAGGTTGTCTCGTGCAAACGACTTCTGGAAGCGCAAGGTGGAGATCGCCAGAACAAGGAAGTCCAGAAATCTATGTACATACGGAGTACATACTTTGCACAAGGCAGCGCAGCGTCGACTCGTCGACTCACACGACATGGAGCCTGTCTCAGGAAAACTGCGTCCTGCCCCATCCAATATCCGCTGGTGTTTCGCCCTTGATTTCAGAACGGGATTGAGTGATGATTCTCGTCATTTTCGTCATGGCTTCTGAGTATGGAAATACGCCTCAAGGGTTTTGCCAACTGCCTCAACGCTTTACCCGATTTGGACGCCGCGACTCACCGATACAAACCTGCATGTCGAGGTACTTCTCTCGATACATTGGACTTTGTATGTTGCAGCTTTTCTTTCGGCCGGGATACACGTATCCCGCCATACAATCTTTTGCGCATAGACACTTCTCTGGGATTCTGATGCCAATCATAGCCAAGTTCTCACATGTAATTTTATCTACTATATATGTCATTATGCGACGGCCTCAAACAGAAATAAATAGGCAATCTTTCATTTTCATCTAGCCGCAAGAGAAGTGTCGCCTCATGTTTCTATTGTCGCGAAATCACTAAGGTAATCAGGGTCTTCTCATTGCATCGTCCTCCCAGGAGGCTCAAGCTCAAAGAGAGGTGGCGTGCCATGCGCCGTTTTAGATATGTGTCACGTGTGACCGATAACAAAGTACATATGTATCTACAACAAGAAGGTTTGGACCTCAGATCGGAAAGATAGACACAACTTGCACAAGAACATGAGCACGAGCCCCCCTCCAAAAAAAAAAGCATGGCGCACGCAACGGGCC
>SRPN01000127.1:0-63392 GCA_018360045.1 Claviceps capensis | reverse complement strand
GGGGGGGGGGGGGGGGGGGGGGGGGGGGGCGGCAACTCACACAGTCGTTGGTCTGGCTTGAGCTGGGCGTACAGCGTGTAGGCCTTGTCGACCAGGTACTCGATCTGTTTTTTCATGGGCATGCTGGCTTCTTCCGCCTCCAATGGCTTTGAACTCCGCTGATATGTAGGATGAATGCGTAGAGTTGGAAAGGGAGGTACAACGTCGTCGATGATCGTTTCATCGATCATGCTCTTGTATACTCCGCAATCCCCTCATTTTAAACGTGGGGACGCGATATGGGCGCGTATTAGGTAATCTAGCAAGTGTGCGGCTTGTTCTCGGAGAAGAATGGATACATATTCTTGTCTCGGGAAGATATCACAAGGAAACGAAAGTGCAATCAGATCATGCATGAATCTTGCCTTTTTTTCCGATTCATTATTCAGGGTACTTCGGTCCCGCCAGCTGCGTGGCCACTGGCGAGGTACCTACTAAGGCTATGTACTCGAGTTCAACAACGAGCCACCAGTCTTGCTTTCTTCTTGTCTTGACGTGTCACTCGAGCACCAACGCAAGCAATTGCGAGACTCGAGAGGCTACATGACATGTGCATCGTGCTGGCTATCTTGCAGAACGAGATGGAATGATGTATAAGTGGGATTTCGTGACAACCGGTATTCTCTGAAATTGCCTTTTTGTTTTTTCCGGCTTCTTCTGTTCCGTCATCACTTTGCAAGGCTCCTCCGACATGCCAGGGCCTAGGGTACAATTGGATCTGAGATGTGACGAAATTAAAGCCGCTAACACTCAACCACCACTGGCTGTCATTTCCTACAGCACCAACACCAAACGAAAACATCGTGTGAAGCGTGTGTCGTGAAGAGTATGTAGGTACATTGTTATCACCGTACATATGTACCTACCTGTAGTGAAGAGTGCCTGGACTCTGGTCGGAGTCTGGTCAGGACTCAGTGGTGAGGCGGCAGCGCTAACACTGAACGGGGCAGTTAGTGGTCCCCTCCAGTCATGTATGGTTTTGACTTTTCTTCCTTGGAGTCTCCCCGCTTTCTCTTCAACGAGTCAACGACAAAGTCAACATGGCAGCCCAAGCTCCCACCGAAGCTCTCAAGGAGCTGAAAGGTACACCTCCATAGCTAAGATCCTCGCACACGTCTCATCTCTCACCAGAGACGAGAACGCTATCCTATTCACAGCACTCGAGCGGCCGACTGATCATCTCTCCAGTGCACGACGTCGCGCAGACCACAACTACTGGCGGTCAGAAGGAAGATCGCACAGAAGAGTCCGACGATGACGCCGACGAGAATGACGCGGCCGATGGCGCAGACGGTGCCAGCGGGGCCGCCAAGAAGAAGAAGAAGAGAAAGCCTAGAAAGAAGAAGAAGGCCGCGCCCAATGCACAGACCGAACCCCCCAGCGTGATGGTCAGCCAGCTGTTCCCTAACAAGTCATACCCCAAGGGCGAGGAAGTCGAGTACAAGGACGACAACAACTACCGAACCACCAACGAAGAGAAGCGCCACCTTGATAACCTACAGTCGGAGTTCTTGAGCGACTACCGCGAGGCCGCCGAGATTCACCGCCAGGTCCGCCAGTACGCCAAGAAGACCATCCGGCCCGGCCAGACGCTGACCGAGATTGCCGAGACCATCGAGAACGGCGTGAGGTCGCTCACGGGACACTCGGGCCTCACCGAGGGCGATGCCTTGGTTGCAGGCATGGGCTTCCCCTGCGGGCTCAGTCTGAACCACTGCGCCGCGCACTACACTCCCAATGCCGGCAATAAGATGGTCCTCCAGCAGGACGACGTGATGAAGGTGGATTTCGGCGTGCACGTCAACGGGCGCATCGTTGACTCGGCCTTCACTGTCGCCTTTGAGCCCAAGTACGACGACCTGCTCAAGGCCGTGCAGGAAGCTACCAACGCCGGCATCCGCGAGGCCGGCATCGACGCCCGCGTTGGCGAAATCGGCGGCGTCATCCAGGAGACCATGGAGAGCTTCGAGGTCGAAATCGACGGCACCACCTACCCGGTCAAGAGCATCCGCAACCTCACCGGCCACAACATCCTCCCCTACAGCATCCATGGCACCAAGGCCGTCCCCATTGTCAAGAGCGACGACCAGACCAAGATGGAAGAGGGCGACGTCTTTGCCATTGAGACCTTTGGTAGCACCGGAAACGGCTACGTTCGAGACGATATGGAAGTGTCTCACTACGCCAAGAACGCTGAAGTTCAGCACGTTGATTTGCGTCTGAGCTCCGCCAAGGCCCTCCTTAATGTGATTAACAAGAACTTTGGCACCTTGCCTTTCTGCCGTCGATATCTTGACCGTCTGGGCCAGGATAAGTATCTGCTCGGCGTACGTTCGATTCCCCCTATCTAACACTTGACATGGTCGTGTTCTTTACGGACGGAAAGAATTCAAGACACGTGCTAACCAGTTTTCTGGGTGTAGTTGAACAGCCTTGTCCAAAACGGCATTGTCGAAGCGTACCCGCCCTTGTGTGACAAGAAGGGCTCTTATACCGCTCAATTCGAACACGTATGTTTACCTTTCCTTCTCTCTCGTTGTTTTAGCAGACATGTCACTTTACTTCCCAGATTACTGACTCCTTTCTTCTTCTCCTTCCATTTATTTTCATGTTCTAGACTATTTTGATCCGACCTACCGTGAAGGAGGTCATTAGCCGTGGTGAAGACTACTAGGCTATATATGGAAACAAAATCAGGAGGGAAAAAAACAATAAAAAGATTCAAATGAGACAAGGCTGAATGACGCTGCTCGCTGCGCTCTATGAAAGTGTTCATGACTGATGACTGCACATTTGAGCTCCGTCGAGTAGAGGATTTTGACCACGACTCGTTTTTTTCGTGAGGAGGTTGCGCTCGGAAACGACTGAGTAGTTCTTCGCTAGACTTTTGGGGCCATTCGACCTTTGTGTCAGGACTCAGGAGAACTACACTCAGACGGTCGGCCAGTGGAGGCAGCGCACGAGAAGACGTTTGGAGGCACAGCCTTCAGCGCACACAATGGAGACCTTGGGGACGGATTGTTGAGTGGTCCATGGTGCGGCTGCAAACTTGCCCCCGTCCATACCTTTCTTCAGTATCTGGAAGCCCTTGTCATTGTAGTTGATTGTGGAACAGATGGTCAATTCAAGCATGTTGAGCCGAGCTCGCTCCCGCTGATGCACGTCAAAGCCCATCTGTCTATCTACCTCGGCAAAACTACCCTCTTCTCGGGCTCTACCTTTATTTACCAAATAGTTGAATGTGAAACTATGACCACTTCAACCAAATTCTTTGCTGTCAATTGTACGTAACTAGATTCTATACATATATACAACGGAGACCTATGTGGGCAGACCCGGATTCGCACCAGCTTGATTAGGAACGTCGCCACAAACACACGGGCTATGTCTGTCTGAGATGCCAGCGGTCATCCAAGAAGTACCTCATTCCTTAGTCTAAAACGTTTTGTCTGCCAAACTTTCAAGACTAGTCTGCGCCCCCTGAGATACTGGTGGCATATCATCTATGCTTTCATGTATGCTCGGCGAACAGATGCTGTAGGTAGACCTCTGTGATCATCTCGCTTCCAATGCTGTCGATTGCCAAGTCTGGCTTTTTTTCGAGATGGTGAAAGACGACCTCGACGTGGCAGCTACTCGCCAAGCAGGCCCCGGCCGTTGCGTTGCCTGTGGCCGGTTGGCATGTGCATTATTCCACTGGCTGGTTGGCCATGGGGTTGCGGAAGCTCAAGAAGAGGCCTTTCATTTCTAGTTCTGATTTGTCTGTCAAGCCTTAAGTCCATATTGCCCTCTCCTTGACAAGTTAGGGACGACTTTCTGTATGTAACTGTAAAGTCAGCTCGCTGGTCGGAGACTTGTGGCCTGCCCGTACCCGCTACCTGTTCGTCGCGGCGCGTGGGTTCTTCACGAAAATTGAACTGCAGAGGACTCCTAGGCAAAGACGTCTAATTTTTATAGACTTTGGTACAGACAACTCAACTTTACGCTGCGCTTAGGCATGCCTTATTATTAATTTACGCCTATCTAGAGTAAATTAATAATAAGGCGTGCTTAAGCGCAGCGTAAAGTTAGAACGCCCCGATGATTGAGACCAAAAAGGCCGCGGCTGTCGCGTCCTTGCGCGTGCATACGTACGTCACCTCGTCTGCGCTTCACCGGCCATCCTTGGCGACGACTCCGATCCGTCTCTTGTCGGCAACTTCATCATGCGCCTTTCAAAGGCGCTCGTAGAGTTCGGTGTGCACTTTCTGCCAATTCCGCACGGGTGGCCAACAACGGAACAAGTTCTCGTGGTGGCGAACCAATCACGGCACAGAGATTAATGTTCATCTCCCCGGTCTTTTATCGTGCACGGCAGGGATATCCGCCCCCATTAGGCTTAGTGCTATCTCGATCAGGAATGGCAAGCGACTTTGTGCCCCCGTGCATGGGGTTTTGGGAATGGAGAAGAAAAAAAATTGCAGCGTTTGCCTTCTCCATTCTGAAAACGGGGTTCGGCTTGCGGAGTTTCTCACATGCATGCACCTCAAGGTAGACCGACTTTACAGCCGACTTCTGCCACCTGCATCAACCAACCCTCCACACGAGTATCGTTGTGACAGTTCCTGCTTCAGATTTCAGCGTTGAGTTCGTTTTCTGCGGGCTGTGATTTCATCTTGCCTTTTGCTTTGATCAAAAACGACACGAGAAACGATACCCCCTTTTCGGACGACACGGTCGCGTGACCTATTCCACTCGCGTAACGAGAAAAAAATTGAAACCCCGAAAAAAAATTGCACTCCCAACATCGACAGCAAAGATCTTCATCGAATACTACGACGCCGCGCACATAATCCTCGCGGGATTCTTTGCTCTCCCTTGACGTACCGTTTGATCACCCAACAGCACCTCGTTTCACAATGAAGGTCTTTTCCAACGCCGTCACATACAACTACTCTTGGGACGAGGTGTCCACGGCCAACTGGCGCAAATATGGCCCTTGGAACAACAAGTCGGAGCACGTTATTGCAGTCGACACCCTCTCCCGCGCCGTCGACCCCAAGACAGGCATCCTCCGCACCGAGCGCCTCATCACCTGCAAGCAAACCGCGCCTGAATGGATCAAGACAATAATGGGCACCTCGATGGACGTAAGCTACGTCTTCGAGGCATCTTACGTCGACCCCAGCAACAAGACTCTCACGATGGTCAGCCAAAACCTGACGTGGAGCAATCTCGTCAACGTCCAGGAGGAGGTCATCTACAAGCCCTTGGGCGAGCACCAAACACAATTTGTTCAGTCCGCCCGCATTACCGCCCTGTGCGGCGGCTGGCAGCGAATCAAGAACAGCATCGAGGATACCCTGGTGACGCGATTCAAGGAGAACGCCCTTAAGGGCCGTGAGGGTTTCGAGCGTGTCTTGGAGATGAGCCGCATCGTCTTTGCCGAAGAGAGGGCCCGGCAACGGCAGGCGATGATGTAAAGATGACTTTTTTCTCAACGATATCCGCGTCGATAAGCAGATGAGACTCGACACAATCCCTCTCTGCTGACAATCTGCAACAACCACCTTCAACGGTCGCGAAAATACGCATAATGATCCCGAGTAGAAACAGCACTCTTCTCCTTTCTCACCGCAGCGTGGTTCCGTACTACATTCCCGACAATATCTTTTTGGGGGGGGGTTTTTTTTTTTTTTTTTTTTTTGGGTTTCTTTCCTTGCGCAAACGCATTGCATGCATGGTATGGCGTCTGGAGGAGTTTTGAAAATAAAAAATTGCAGGGGGAGCTTTATCCGCACGATGAAGCGATTTTTTGATATCAGGGGCTTCTTTATCTTTCTGTTTTACTTGTCCTTTATTATACCTAGTCAGAACAACTTAGAATGTGCTTCCGCACACGTGTTTGGACTGGTGCATGATTAGAAGAATAGACGAGGCTCAATGAGCCGTGTTTATCGTGACTCCTTCTGATTTGGAAGTGCAGCATCAGCATCGATGAGTGAATGGCTGGGAAGGGGATTGTAGGTATTACTGCTAACTGGGGATGGAGCAACTACCTCGTGAGTGATGAATTCTCCACGCTCATCACTGAACACCCACGGAGAGCGCGTGCCAATGCGCGTACCTATTTCTTACACCCGCGCAGTAGAATGCACGGTGCTTTTGGTGGAACAATAAGTGTCGTGCAGTTTTGTGCATTGGCTTGTACAAGGTGCATTCCACCATGGCCACAATGTTAACCTACTTCCTCCTTTACCCTCCCCTTGAACATTTTCATCCCCTTCCTTCCACTCACCCAGGTTCATCCTGTTCCACGTCCTAACTAGTCCGTATATTCCACATTGACTCTATTGTCCCGCATGATAAAAGCCCCGGAAAACCTCCTAGGTTCAACAACTGACTACCTACATACTACCTAGGCATGATGCCACACGTATACCATCGCAGCACTAACGCATCTACGCATTAGGACAGGTTAAATCGGCCCCTTTATGAGGCGTTTACTCCGTACGTACATGCCACAATATGCATCCATTTATTACTCCGTACTCTGTACAGAGCACACCAACGGAAAAGGGACCTATGACGTCGCACACCCTGCAGCTACGCAAAGCCTCCGGAGCGAAATGGTGGCGCGTATGTTGTTGAAAATGCCGATACTACTTCGTGCATACCTATTGCCGCATATATGTATGTATCTCGTAACCGTGCACGGCCCCCATAACAATATTGCGCTTCGTCTGGAACATTTCATTTCATTTTGAAAAAAAAAAAAAACCTTTGAGTCTGGAAAACTTTTCACGCAACCGCCTTTATTTGTGAGGCAGGTGACGGCTACGTGCACTGGTTTCAGAGCGTCAGGCTTACTTCTCCTCAGTAGGTATTCTAATTTCTGTCTCACCCACGATATGTTTTGTGCTCCAGTGTTGTTATTTTACATATGTACCTTGGTAGGTACGTATTGTACCTACCTCTCCGTACGGAGGAGGTAGGGGTGAGTAGGGGGTCTAGATAAGCGATTGAGCCGGGAGCGGGACTTCCACTTCGGGACGGGGCGAGGACCCGCTGATAAGGACCAAGTGGGTTTCTTTTTTTCTCTCATGCCGGACCGACCCAAACTCTTCAAGTTTCGACCGGTGGCTTTACTTTACCTACTGTGTTGTGTGTGTTTCACAAAGATTTCATAACACATTGAGGATGGGTGAGTTGAAACTATGTCTTGTATAGAGAAACTAACGAGTAAAACCTGTATCCTGGTATATTGCGCTGCATAAAGAAAAAACAACAATTGCACTTTTGCACATTCCATCCCAACATGAAACAACGTATCGACATGAACACATAAATAATAATCGCTTCCCACACCCCCACATAGTCTGGCGCGTTCCTAGAATAGCCACGCAATATAGCGGTTGTAGAATTTGTTCCAGCCCTGGCTCTGGGCAATCTTGATCTTCTGCATTTCCAAAAAGTCCGACTCCTCCCGGTCGATGATGTCCTTGCCGGTGAAGAAGTCGACCTCGTGTGCCTTGACACCACGGCTCTTGGTGTAGAACATGTGGCCGAATAGCAGAATCAGATACAGCGGGATACCGAGGTAGCCCGTGATGAAGCTCTGGACATCAAAAGTGATGCCGTCGTGGTGGACAAAGGCGTCAAAGTTCTTGGTCAGCAAGATTAGGCAGCAGAAGAAGAGGGCGATGTAGGTTCCGATGAGGCCCTGGGGTGCGACATAGGGCATCGCGCTGTCGGCGAGATTCTGCACGCGTCGTGCCTTGAGGAAGAAGATGTAGGTGACGAGCAAGGAGATCCAAGACAGCAGGCCGAAGATGGTGGTGAGGTTGACAAAGTAGTTAAAAATCTTCTTGGAGTCGTCCGACACAACCATGAAAGCCAAGCAGGCGAATCCAGTGCAGACTGCGAGTGCGTAAACAGGCACGCCTCGGCTGTCAGTGCGGCGGAAAATGGCGGGAGCTGCGCGGTCGCTGGCAAGACCGTACAGCGTTCGGCTGCCAATGTAGAGGTCCGAGTTAGCGGCGGAGAAGACAAAGATGCAAATGCAGGCGTTGATGACATGTGGCAAGCCCTTGATGCCGGCAATGGTGGCTGCAACAACAAACGGACTGGCGCTGGCACCCGTAGTCTGCTTGTTGGCAAACGCCAGCTTGTCGGAATTATAGGGGACAATCATGCCCACGAGGAGAACGCTGAGACAGTAGAAGACCAAGATGCGGTAAAAGGTCAATTTAATGGCCTTGGGAATCGATCGTCGCGGGTTCTGCGCTTCGGCGGCCGTGACGCCGACGAGCTCGGTACCGAGATAGGCGAAAGTCGCATTCACCATGACGGACCAGAAGCCCATAAACTTCCCCAGCGATCCAGAGGGGCCCGTCTTGTAAAGCTGCGCAAAGGCGCCGGGATTGTTCCAATACCGGAAGCCAGGCGCATCACCATTGGGGCCGCCGCCGCAGGCAATGATGAGCGCAAAGAGGATGATGCCCACCACGACAATGACCTTGAACGAGGACAGCCAGAACTCAAATTCTCCAAAAAACTTGATGCCTCCAAAGTAATTGATGCACACAATCGCAACGAGGAAGATGGTGACAAAGACACCGGGATTGACTTTCTCGCGGGGCACCCAGAACGAAATGACGAGAGAGGCGGCTGTAAGTTGGTTCGGAGTGACAATAATGTATTTCATCCAGTATCTAAATGAGGTTAGATACACAAAAGCCAGAAAAGTAGGCTCTAGATGGTGGAGAACGAGAAGAGAGACTTACGACCAGCCGAGAGCGAAACCAAGAGACGGATGGCAGTATCGAGTGGCGTAACCGGTGAATCCAGCACTGAGCGGCATCCAAGAAGCCATTTCACCAAGACCAGCCATGACAATGAAGACGAGAAAACCGACAAACGTATACGAGATGAAGAGGGAGCCGGGGCCAGCTTGAGCCAGAGCCTTGCCGGTGCCCACGATGAGACCGGTGCCCAACGCACCACCAATGGCAATCATGGTGATGTGGCGAGCCTTGAGGCCCTTGTGAAGCATCGTCTCTGGGTTGGTCTCGAGACCACGAATCTCGCCCGTACCCTCGAACTGGTGCCGGATGCTGGCTTTTTCGGGGTCGCTACCATGGCTGTCGCTTTTGCCCGCACGGGCATAGATGCCTTCCGAATCCATCGTGTCCGAATTGTTGATAGAAACGGCGTTGCAGGATGAAGGAAATGCGGCAGAGAGGCCGGATAAGTATCGTGCGAGAGGTGAGGCGCTCAGTCGTCGGCCGTTGCAGCTGATAGATAGTAGCTGGCAGCTGACGGGCTGCTGCGCTGCGGCTGAAGAAACCTCCGGGGCAGCGGCAAGGCGTCGTTCGTACAAAGCAAACACGACGACGACGATGCTGAAGCAAAGCTGGGTAAGTCGTCCACCGCAACAGCGACATGGTAAGCGGGCGCCTTTATCATCTTATACTCATCCAGCTTACCCACGGAATTCCAGGCGACTTGCACTCCCCGGCCTGATCATGCTCATGGCACGTGCGCTGCCAATCCACGTTGCATCTGATCCGGCTTCATGCAGACCATACCAATTATGTACATACGATTCAAATCTGAATCAGCTGGCAAGGCTAACAAGACCAGGCTGCGGCCAATCCTGACTTCACAACCCATCCGGGGTCATTGCCTTTAGCGCGAGAAAGATGTCAATCGCCCGTGGTCAGGCAGCACTGAGCAGGCAACAAGCAACCCGGCACTCGGTGAACGCCCTTGTCTTTCTATCAGTCCCCTGGCAGCCGGCAGTAGGTACAATACCTGGGTCCTGGGGTTTGTACGCAGGTCACGAGGTCAGCAACTCGGGAAATTCTGTCTGCCGCCGTGCCTTATCGACAAAAATAACGGCGAATTGAAATGCCAAGCTCATGCGAGTGTCGAGTCATGGTGGAGTCAAGTTGTAGATGGCGTCTCATATGGCCACATGGCATTCGCCATTCAGACGGGTCTGGCAATGGTGGCTCAGGGATTGTGCATGCTGGAAAGATGACGTGACGTACATCTCTTTTGGCACAAGGCTAATTCAACCTCGCCGTGTTCCGCAGATCGAGTCCAATGTGAGGGAAAGAACTTAGATGATGGAAGCCATCTGAAAACTGGAGGCTGCAGCCGTTGCGCTATCGCAAAGCCGCTTGCTTAGATCTGACGTTTGGCAAGAAGGCTGGACGAGAAAGGATGCCAAGCCTGACTATCCCCGGCTCTATCCACTCTTGGCTGCCTTTGCAGGCCGCTCATTCAACCGTTCTCGTTTTTTAAAGCCATCTTTATCTAGGTATTCTGGGGAATTGGTCAATGCTTTCTTTGATAACGGCCATCCTCAGCGCGAACGAATATCTAAGGTTTTACCCCAGCCCACTACACCCCAGGGCCCCCGACAAGCCCCACGATGGCGTTCTCGAAAGCGGAGTATGTAGGGTGCAAGATAAAGCGTGAGATAAGCGGCGTTCTCTTGCACATCCGCATCTAGCCGTTGACAATTGCATAGTTTGGTTTAGGTATGTACTCCGTGTCCAACATCACGAGATCCACCGCGTTGGTGTTATTAAGAGCTTGGCAGGGATTTAAGGCGCACGAGGTATGCGCCGATTACCAGCTGCACAGAAAGACGTCGACGCCGGCCGGACGGAACGAGGCCGTTGTGTCGTGTAAGGTGTGTGTTGTTGATCACGTCGGCATGGTGTCAGTGGTCGCTGGATAAAAGGCTAGGCCGGTGCCAAGAGGCCTGTTTGCGTGCCGCAGTACGGAGTAGTGCTAGGGGTCTTGACTTCTCGGAGCAGAAATCAAGTTCGCCGCTGGATGTCAAATGGCGCATCGCAGCAGGGTCACAATGGGAAGCCCGTCTGCGAGTCGTTGAGGCTGTCGACTGTGACGTACATATTGACGGATTTCGCTGATGCTTTTGCCAAGCAAAAATCTGCAATTCAAAGCGGCAATATCCTCCGGTTCGAGATAAATTAGATACGACGGTAGATCAAATTGACGGCGCGAGGATGAAATACCGCCCATCCTACCTACGTACCAAAACCCGCCGGGTCGTCAGTCATGTCTTGATGGCAGTCGATATTTTGTGCCAGCTTCGACAAAGTCAATCCGACCCGACCGCAAGTTTGTGCCATGGAACAAAACACGATCCAATTGAGAAGTCACCAATATGTATGTATGCCTGTACGGAGTATGCACAAACTTGATGCAGTGGTCCACAACTGCTTCCCGATGCACGGCTCGGATCAAGAGCGCCGAGACATCAAGACCGGCCAGTGCCGGCGCAACCGCCGGTCACCACAGTGCGATTACGCTTGCATGGTGAAGAATAAATCGCCACGAATAATTTGGGTGAGAAAGGATAGCAAAGAGAATTTTTTTTCGTAACGCGAGAGTCTGTCGACAATCTAGGTAGGTATATGTGCCACGGACATCGGTACAAGCAGAGGTACGGAGTATGTACATCAGTATTTCGATCGAAGTCTTCCCTGATTGTGTCCAATCCTGCTCCATCCTTGGGCATGCCGTCTATGTGATGCTTTATCGTAGGCGGCTCGGACAAATGCTGTGAATAAGCATCCATAGGAATTCGGCTTCATCGAAAACTTTATACTCTGTACCTGCTCCGTAAACGACTGTTTCGCGCGACATTGTCGTTTCTTACTTTCCAGTGGGAGCCATGCGAGTCACCACCGCGTGTCTGGTAAGGCAGACTTTCCTCCCAGAAGTTCAGAATAGAGCTGCGAGACAATTTGATACAACATTAGCACAGTGTACTTGACCACACCAGGACTGATCTGCGAGGACCATCTGCGAGGAAACGCTGTGCTGCTCACTCAGTGAGCTCCGGTACCACCTTGCTCGGATGCTCGGGAGTCGGAGGCTCACCATGGGCCTCTACCTACAGACTGCAACGTCTCATGCATGCAACGTCAGTCCAGAAGAAACGAGAAAAGAAACACGGACTCCAAAGTTGCACACGCGCACAAGGCGGCCCTTTCCCGGATGACTAGGCCTGGGTCCAGTGGCATTCATGACTCCTGCCTAAAATGCAGACAGCCTTTGGCAGCCCCTGTTGAGATATATCCAGACGGGAGGGTTTCAAATTTCCAACATGGGCGCTCGTACGTCAGATCCCGTTCGATCGTCGTACCTACAAAAGTGATACATCATATCGTACGGCGCCCGATCAGGGGCCCTGATTCAGGGCTTCTCGATGCGATGGAGTCCGTGTACATTGTACTGGCTGGCGATTCAACGGCCAGTACCTATAAAGCAATGCCCAACTTGGCGTCGCGCGCAAAACTGCAGCAATGTCGCTCGAGTCACAAGTAATGAATTGAACCGCGTCACCATCGAGTTGCGGTCTAGGCGAAAAAATGGTGGAAGAAGATAGGCGAAAGCGTTCGGCGACGATTACCTAGGTGCTTTCGTGATCAATTCGCTTTCCATAAAAGCATTGTATCTACGGAGTACAGTACTGTAACTAAAATTGGGTGACGAAAAGAATTGCTTTTTAGCGAGTTTAGCGAGGGCCTGAATGGACCGAGCCGGTATGGGTCGCGGCCCCTAGCTGGCGCCTCGTCAGGCACGATGTGCAACATTTCGCAGTTTGTCAAACAGATGAAGTCAAAGTTGCGCCATCAAGCCTCATCTTGCTTGAAGCCTCGAGACTGGCTGTCTTCTGGAGGTTGCACGTGGCATAAGCAAGACAAGCTCCTTTGGTTCCTTCGCCCCATCTCCGTCGTACAAACTCGCACTCGCACACGCGCACGCCACGCAACGGCCACGCAACGGCAACGCAGCAACCAGCGTGCAACACGAGCGCGCCCATAAATGACAAATGTGTTGCATCAAAATGAATAAACGCCATATGCTGGTCAAAGCTCTTGGTTTTCAAGTGCCCACAATCGCTAATAATATGCTGATACAAAATGATGGCTCAGATCAACCCCCAGAAGTTCCTCCCCATCAAGTGATCAGACATCACGATCCCATCTTCCATCCCACTCAGAACTTTTCTATTTCGACAAAAAGTGCGTCCAGATGAAGCCCGATCTAGGCAGCGTTTCTGGCATGTTCCTGTCCCGGCGGGTCTTGTCGGCCATGGGCGCCGCAGTCGTCATTGTCACATTGCTCAGTCTTCGACATGGCGGTCTGCGTTATGTGGGAACGTCGCGATACGTGGGCCAGCATGCGGATTATGATTCCGCGGCATCGCTGGATAATGTGTTGAATGCTACTCTTGGCGTATGTATATGCGGTGCTATTGTCATGTTTTCTCGTTTCCTTGCTCTGTTCTCTCTCCTTGGGACTATCCTTGGACTCCCCCTTTTCCAACTCGCAATCCGAGACTGAACTCTACTTTATTTTCCATTTATGCTAACTAGCTTCTCATACCTTTCCTGCTCGACAGTTTGGGGATATTCTGGTCGTCGGCCTGCCATCCCGGTCGGATCGTCGCGATGGCATGACACTCGCCGCCGCTCTCTCGGAACTCAGCATTACATTCGTCGATGGCGTCAAGGGCGACGAGGTCAACGAAAAGGCAGTGCCAATGCCGAAAGATAGAAAGCACCTGCAGGGCGCAAGCCTCGGTTCGTGGCGCGGGCATATGAATGCGATTCAAGAGTAACGTGCCCCTCCCGCCCGCCTATATAATATATTTGCATCAATGTATCGAACGACAAGCTGATGGCATGATGCATCGCACAGAGTGGTCCGGCGGAACCTATCGTCTGCGCTCATCCTAGAGGACGATGTCGACTGGGACGTCAGGATCCGAGAGCAGCTGCACGGCTTTGCGCTTTCGAGCCGCGCGCTCACCCAACCGCTTCGAGGAGGCCGACCGGGTCAATACGAGGATGCAACGTATCCGCATCCCACGGAACACTCGCCCAAAACAGTCCGCGATATGGACTTTGACAAGCTACCCAACACCGTAGTCCCGTCCCTCACGCCCTACGGCGATAGCTGGGACGTACTCTGGCTGGGCCACTGCGGCATGAGTTTCCCCTTCGAGGACAACACCCGCATGGCCAAGGGCCGCGTGGTCAGGAAACACGACGTCTCCGTACCGCCCAAAAAGGATCTCTGGTCCCTCAACAAGCCCTTCCATCTCGTGGAGGACTACCCCCCGCATACCCGCGTGGTGCATCACGCACAAGAAGGCGTCTGCAGTCTCGCCTATGCCGTCAGCCGCCGCGGCGCGCGCAAGATGCTCCGCGAGCTCGCGTTGAAGCCTGCCACGGACGGCTTCGACATCATGTTGCGCTTCTACTGCGAGGGCTCAAAGGGCCGGACCAAGCAGGAGTGCTTGGGCGTCAATCCCACGCTCTTCTCGCATTATCGGCCCGCGGGGCCCATCAACGCGTCGAGTGATATTGGCTCTCATGGCGACGGGTACCGCGAGGAGGCCTCGACGGATATGATTCGATTTAGCACGCGGCTTAACGCGGGGGTCATTCTAAATGGAAGTACCGCTTACGTGGACCAGTTTCCGGATTCACCCTCGGGGTAACGAGTCTTTGCATGGACGGAATCCGACTTTGGCGGAGTGACATTGTGTCGTTCTGAGGGGTTGGGCGTTTTGGTGGGATGCCGTGGATTCAAGATTGGGGTATTCTACGGGGAAGAATGGCGTCTGGTGTTAATTCTCTTATGGGTATTGGAGTTGTTTTAGTTTTTTTTTTCGGGGGCAGCAAATTGGCATACATATCGGACTAAAGGAAAATGACGGGAAGTGACGATTTGAGGTTGAAAAGGTTGCACGACCTAGAACCTCGATCACCGGTTTCTGGCCGGTGGAAAAAAAAAAAGATGCGTACGTTTCATGACTGAGAATTGGCATTGGATGGATGATATTGTTGAGCGCCCGCGCTGGAGCCCGCCAGCCGCTGATTTGTCCCACGGTATTTTCTACTCCTATGTCGAACTCAATCGTGGACTTTTCTGTACCTTTAACTATCATGCGCTTCATTTTTGACCTGCCACTTTGGCCAGCACTGAGATCTAGTACATGATGCACGTTCGTCGATTTAATTGAATGGGGAGAGTCGAGACGCACGTCTACGGTCTCAGAGAGAGTGCTTCACGACGAGCGAGGGTCCGCCGGTCCGGTGGCACTGACTGATAAAATCAGCCACCCTGATGCTATGTAGCTTCGAGAATGCATTCTTGCGCAGTAGCATGCATGAATCCATGAGTGATGATATGTACATGGCGCACTCCTCGTTGGCCATTGTCAAGGCACACTGGTGAGTCGTGACTGGGACTGGCATCGCGTAAACGGGATCCATGGCCAAAAAAAGTCATGAACCAAGGAATTCTATCAAACTTGTTCGTCTCCTTTGAACGTTTTGTCTAGGGCTGTTACCTTCAAAAAATACGCAAGGGTTGCGTATACGCATGGAGTCAACTTTCATCAACATATCTGTCGTATTCATGGAAGCTATCTAGAACTCAGAAGAGAGAGGAAGGAAAGAGTGGCCGCGAGGTGTTATTACCACGAGTTGTAAGGCCACGGACTTGCTAGTGCGTGTACTGTGAACACATTGTCGTTGAGGATAGCGATTCCAACACTCTCAGTTCTCTCTTTTCATCGTGAAGAAGACGCATCGCAAGAGTGGAAAAGGAAAAGACATTCTTGGCATGCACGGTGACTGGCTCTGCTCCGCGTCTGGACTGTCCAGTACTCACAGTCTCACAGTCCTCGCAGAAGGTACACCGAAGCATCTCAAACTCAAAGGTCTTGCCGTATGTCACGTACTAATTGTAATTTGTAAAGGTAGGCGATCCGGTTGTCAATCTGGAATTTTGTTGCGTTCTCTGGGTCAATGACTCGATGTCGTCGCGTGAGCGTTCCCAGTCTTTTGTGACGAGTCCAGAGAATATTGACAAGTAGTCGGGCATCATGTTCCTTGTGAGGTACTTCACTTGGGCACGAGGGCCGGCCGCCGACTGTGCTGTTTCGACGTTTCACATCCCATGTGTTCTGCACAGGGTCGGGCGAAGAGGTCTTCTGATGGACGAGAGGCCGAGGGAGTTTTCTGACGAGGTCGCAGGCGATTACAAGATATGTCTGTCGAATGACTCATGAGGCCGAGAGAGTTTTCATACAAGCGATGTTGAGTCGTTGAAACTTGAGGGGGTGTTCCGATAGACGTGACAATAAAGTATTCTATCTTCTGACTGGCGGGGTCAACACTTCGCGATGACGAGCGATGGTTCTAGAAAGTGAGTTTTCCCATTATTGACACCGGACGGTGGCGATAGAGTTGCCCTTTCGGATGGATCTATACCTTGAGTCTCTGGACTTCCGACTGCCGATGGGCATTGGGATTACCTGGAATGGTACTCAAGCTCGGCGACTTTGTTCAATGTTGTATAGCATCCATACCGACGAGAAGTGCGTCACGCTGGGCGACGGCAAACACGATCAAGAAAAAGTGAGCGTTTCCTCAATGAGTCAATGCTATGCGAGGCTTGTTTCATTGACGTCCAGGTGAGCTGTCAACAGCTGCAGAGGATTCACGAGTCTATGGTAGACCGTAGCGTTGTCATTATTATGTCATATTCTCGGAGTGTGTTTGTCCGACACGTTATGATTCACACTCCTGGAAATATAGCATGACAGAATGCTACTCTGCTGGCATCACGAACATTACTGCCAGCCGCCAACGCTTATCAAAGGCGAGTCCTCGCCCGCCCATAGTTCCAGTCCTCTATTCTTCTCAAAGTCTACAACACTTGGTCTTCTCTAGAAGTCTAGACTATTGTCTTAAAATGGCTCCAGCCAGCGACACGCTCATAGAATGAACTAAACAAGAAAGACTAACACAAAGGCAACTCTGCCTCCTCTTATAAAGCTCATGCAGCATGCCTCGTAAGACGGGATACGGACCGCATCCATCACCGCATATTCGTCCGAAATCGCTTGAGCCGGCAATCCTCAAGGCCGCTGCCCGCACCTTAGAGACTCTTCAAGGCGCTACGCAGTCAAGTTTTTGTAGGGATGAGCTGACGCTCTCCCAGAAAACATTGACATTGTCCAGGTCCAGTTCCAGCTCTCGTCGCTCGACTCTCGAGTCTCGAGTCAACACGTATGCATGCGTCGCCGCCATTTGCGGAACGGAACATCTATAACATCTCCACACAGACGAAAGAACCTCATCGGCCCATGCTACGAGAGACTCGAGTATACGCAGCTGTAAACGAAGCGATGATCGTGTGCCGCGACTCCGGGTAATAACAACCCTCGGTCCCTCGCGTGGTTTCGACTATCGTCATGAGATGTCACAAATAATCAGCGGCGAAAATTGCGCTTGACGAACAGAAATCTTTCGTATTCCATCATGGAAGAGACTCGGTAGATTGTCAGGGGAGAAATCGAGTGGCTTGGTTGATAGGAATGAATACGGAGGAGGAAGAGTTCAGAACTCTAGTAGCAGTGCCGATAGTTCTTAGTGGAGGAGAGGATGAGTGGGTGGACAACTCAAGAGGTGCATTGCATGTAGTTGATTTTTTTCCCTTTGTTTATTTTTTTCTTGTTTCGATTAATGTATTCGAATCCATGCAATACGGTTTCGACCTTTCCAAGTTCTTTGTGACAGCGTACAAATTCGTTTCTTGTTTCTCTTCATCTCATTCTCAGTTCAGCCAGCGGTGTGGCTGTTGAGCTGATCCGTGTAACGAGTCAACGACCCGCTGGTTTCACACGTTTCCTCCTGTGCAACAGCATCGATGCACACGGTAGGAGCAGTCTGATGGATCCTTTTCAGTTTCTGGCGCTGAGATCTGCTGGACCTACGTATGCAACGAACCCGGCGTTGAGAACTCCCCAGAATTCGTCTCCTTGCACACAACAGTAGGAGTAACCCGGCGCCCGCTGGCCTGCTGGATATAACTATGCAACACATTCAGTATTGAGAACCCCCATCGGTCGTAATTGTACAATTCGGGCACGTTGGAAGTTGGAACGCACCATGTAGTACGTGTCTCAGATATGACACAGACTTTCAGCGCTTACAATAGCCCATTTGAGATGCGTCTCTCTCAAGCCGCTCCTGATTCTGCACCCCATGGGCCCATAGGCACCCCGGACTTTAATGCTCTTTCAAGGTGCACCTTTCCCAGATCAACCTCGGCCACTCACCAGATGGCAGAAACAGACAGCCGAGGCCACAGCTGGCCGCCTCGCTTATCGCAGGGGAATTCATCCGCGCGCCGTCCTCATCTACAAACATATCATGATACACCACGACTGGCTGCGTCAGTGAGCGTGACAGATCATCTAGCCGAGGTATCCCAGACTCGGTCGGCGCTGGTACTGCAGCCGGAAAGATGTGCGTGACGAACGGCAGGGTGATGGCCGATACGGTAACAGGTAGGCTAGGTAGTGGTTACCGACCCCACGGTATACCCACGGTTATCGAGCAAGACATGGCACGGGAACAAGGAAGCTGTCAGATTGTGCTGGGTTACATGGCGCGAGGAACAGGGAGCATCCCCGCACATTGAAGCGTCCTTGACTCCTTGTTGCACAAACGAATGCTGCAGCCAAAACTTCTCTGAAGCTGTGGTCTGTTTGTCGATGAGTTCCTGCCTGTACAGCAGCGGGGTGAAGAAACCATTTGCAGTGAGGGGCATTCGCGATGCTGCATGTGATGTTTGAGCTGCCGGGACCCGTCGCTGCGATCGAGACAACATTTCAGTTACGGAGGAATAAGTATGGTGTGAGGGGGTTCCAGGAACGTATGTAGATGTTGTACATATGTATCAGGTATTTACCTTAGGCCTCGCCGTCCCGCGCTGGTACAGTATTGACGACGGGCGGGTCGTTTGTGCGATGTAAACTTTCTTGTCCCCTGTATTGCTCTTCTTCTCTTCTTCCTTCCATCTCATAACACAGAAGGCGAATTGAGCGCATGAAGCAAAGGAGGACGCATGACCTCATCCCGACTTTGACCAAGTTGAATTGACGAGCGATTTCTCGGCAAAGCGGGTAAGCATTCCGAAAGCAGGGACTCGGCACACGACACGCATCGGAAACGGTCCCGCGTCAACGTCCCTCATCGAGTCATCAATGATGATGGATGTCCCGCGTCAAGTACCGCGTCAAGTACCGCGTCGATGCCGGCCTCCACGGCCGATCCCGCTCGTGCACCCTCCTAGAGTCTAGGTACATCCGACAGGAAGTCTGCTTCATGACGGATTGGCTGCAGGAAGAAGGAAGCGCCCAGGCTGAGGACGGCTTGGAGGCTGTTTCTGGACTCTTGTCCGTCGAACACGCGGTTTGGTGTGGTTGCGTCTAGTCTTTAATTGAATTTGTAACAGCCGATTGTCAACGGAACAACTGCGCATTAATTGGTCCATTGTTGTCCATAAAAAGCATTCTATTCAACTACCTATTGTAACCAAACAATGGCCCCTCCCCCGCAATGTTTCGCGGAAGACGACTTCGCGGATACGGATACACATTCCGCACCACCTGTATGTGTACGTACATACATACAAGGTACATACCTATTGGCAGTTGAGACTCGAAAGAGAGTTTCGTCATTATTAGGCACCCGCGACGGCGACAAATGGACCGGCTCAATCAGGAAAAATGAAGCCTGGCCATGTAAATGTGGCAATTAAGTTCATTGACCGGAGCATGCATCACGAGCGTGTCGCATACATATGTACATGATACGGATATGTATTCTTCTTTTTCCCGACGCGCTTGGCGGATTATCGGTACGCAGGCTGGCTTTGAATTCGTCGATAATGGCGGCCGGGGGATCCACCGTCCGCACTGCAAGGAATTCCCGGGGCGTTGCGGGATTCGACCTCGACCGCCGGCTGGATTGCAATTTCACGCCCTTTTTGAGCAAACGCGGACGACAAACGACAAGGCACATACATACATCATACATACATACATACACACACACACACACACACACACGCGCGCACACACCACACACTGTACACACACTTTTCCAGTCTTCCACACAACAAGGAAGGGCATTCATCCGTCGGACGTGGTGAACCCCCCGACCGATCGGGACTGGCAAGGATGGGACAACAACGTCCAAGTGCCCAGGGGTCCAGGGTCTATTTTCCCGGCCGAACAGGAAAGAGTTTTTGGCATTTGCTCATCTGCTTTTACATATACACGGACGCTTCCCTTGTTCTCATCGCGCGTGGGATATCGTCATGTGTAAGCGAGACCAACCCCAGTCATGACTCTCCGCAAAGAAGACTGCAACGACAGCACGACCGAAAAGTCGGATGCGCCGCCGACGCCGCCTCGTCTCGCTCGACAGGCGTATAGCTTCACCTTTGAGCGGCTGCACAAGGGCCGGCAGTTGCGCAGATTGCTGAGCGCATGTCTCACACGATGGGTCCTGACGATGGTGTTGTGCGCGTCCGTCTACCTGGTCCTGTGGCAGTATTCCAGTCGATCCGCCATGGTCATGGCCAAGAAGAAGGAGTTCAACACGCTCATTGTCGGCCTGTCCATCTTGTTAAGCTTGAATCTCGCCAGCTCGCTCAAGCACATGGCTGCTACGCTGCGCTGGTGGGTGCTGAGTCTGAGGGAGTGGCGTCCGCGGGAGGTTGATTTGGTTCTGCAAAGCGAGAACATGAGTCGTATGGTCATGCTGCTGTTTGTGTCGAGGCGGCTCTCGCTGCGTGCCTATGTCTTGGCCTGGGTCGCCATCAATGCGGTTCGTTTTCTTTTTCCCCTTCTAGGGGGCGGGAGCAACTTGTTCATGTTGCCCTACTGCCCTGCCGGCATCGTCACCTGAGAACTTCTCATTAACACATGACAGGCTGCGCAGATTGGGCTCGCCACTCTCGGACTGACCTACAATGTCAACGGCGCGGATAAGATGGTGCCCACGCAGCCAGGTCTCGTGTCCGTGCCGGATCTGTCTACGCTGCAGACCTACAAACTGACAACGTCGTCGTCTTCGTCGTCGTTGACCTCCCACGGCAGCGCGATGACGAGCCAGAAGGAGAATGCGCTGCGGTACACCGCCAACAGGTAATTCCGAGCCCTCTCCCCGCTCATAACTCGGTTTGATCTATTCTTCTCACACATGTGTATCAAGCTACGGAATGGTCGGATTAGCCGCAGGCATCAACGTCAACGTCCTCAATGCGCCAGAGCCAGGCGCGCTCTTCAACCCAGATAACTCGCCCATTTCATGCGTAAACACAACCTGCTACTCATGGTTCTACGAAGCCACAACCCCCAGCGCATCATACTACCTCATGGCCGCCTCCAACCGCTCCGTAGCCACATCCTCGACCTGCGAATCCTGGAAAGTCACCCGCGGCGGCAGCGGCGATCTCGACACCATCACCATCGCCGACGACCGAAACACCACTCTCAACGTACCCGCCAAAAACGGCCCCGGCCAAACCACCTTCATCGTCGACCCCCTCCACGACCAACACATTGGATGGAGCATCGTCACCGCCCTCGAAGCCTCCACCTCGGAACCCTGGTTCTACCGCTGCAACGTCAGCGTCGCACCCGTCGTCAACGCCATCATCCCCGAGCACGAACTCGGCGATACCCTCAAGCTCATGGCCCCTGCTGCCATTGCCCTCCAAGGCTATGGCACCTCCAACCTCGGCGCTAATCTCACTGACCGGGTCCAATTCCAGAGTTACCCAGCCGAGAGTCTCCTTGGGTCTGCCTGCGCAGGGAGTAACTCCCTCATGGGGTACCAGACAAGTTCCTTTGCCGCGGGGGTCATCCTCGCGACTGCGCAGTCGAATTCGAATCTCAACGTTACGGGACAGATGCCCCTCAAGGGAATCACGCTTGATATTAATAATTGGTCGTACGTGCATCTGGTGCTAGGCCTTATTATGGGATTGCAGCTTCTTTTTGCGCTTATTTCGATTGTGTTGTCGAATATGGTGATGGTGCGGGATCATAGTCATTTGGGGGAGGCTACGTTGTTGAGATCTGCGCTGGGGCATTTGAGTTATCGGGCTGTGATGGGGAGTGAGAGAGAGTTGGCGGCCATGTTTCCGGAGACGACGACGATGAGGTATGTTTGTGATGGGGATGGGGTGTATTATTTGCGTGTGAGGGGATAGGGATCTTTTTATACTTTCTCATGGTGTATGTGTGGGGGACAACAGGACGGGGAAAGGCCTTCATGATTGAATCTTTGCATGTGGGCGGCATTTTGCGGTATTTCTTGTGAGCGTTTGGAAGAAAAAAAAAAGGGAAACACGGAGTTTGGTATTCATGTGGTTGGAAGCGGTCGAGACGACACGCGATGATTTAGGCATGTTTGATGCATGAAATGACTTGCTTTTGCTTCATCATTCATGGCATGGTATATCAGCTGTTGTGAACATGTGGAGCGCGTGAATGCCTTGCATTTGTAAAACAAGTGAGTGCTTACGTCAAGTGATCCCAACCGACCGACTCTTGGCCTCCAAAGGAAGATCCTGATCAAGTCGGTTGGTACAAACTTCAAAATGTAGCGAGGTTGTTGACTCGTAAACGAAGACGACTCCTGAGTCCTTGGTCCGTGTTTCAAAAGAGTCGCTGACGACCGATTGAAGCCCTCTGATCTGACTATGTACGTGAATTCGCGTGAATCAAAGGCAACCTCGAGGGGTGCAAATCCAATAGATTGGCGTCTGAAGCTTAGATACAAGTCTGGCCAAAGCTTCATTTCTCAGCGCACAATGTCGAAGTCAAGGAAATTCACTCCTGACTCCTGATTCCTGCTGATGCCAATAATGACAAACACTGCCAAAGCTCGTGTCTACATTCAAAATGCTGCCCCTGCTCCTCCAACAAAAAGTCCGGGCCCCAAAGTTCAAAACTTTAACCACAGTGTACACATCTCTCCAGTCCGACGATTACAAGTTTACAACTACTCGTGCTTGCTCCAAAAACACCTGTTGCCTTAATCCCCATTTTCTACATCCCCAGTCATCCGCAATGGCCGTGCTATCGTCTGAGGTCTCGATTCATGCAGGACTTTCCGACTTCCTACATCGGTCTGCCTTCAGGCTTCAACTCAGCCAGCCAGCAGAGAGTTCCTCGTCCCAGACGGCAGTCGCGGCCTTGTCACCTATCGGCCTGGTCTTGCCATGATCCATCGCCGTGCGACGCCGTTGGGGCATGACATCCGGGTACCGCAGACGCAAAGTAAGGCGTCTGTTGCCGATCGGCCGGCTTAAGTCGTGAAAGTTCTGAGATAACAAGAGACTGAAGGACATGAGATCTGTGTGTTGGAAGGGATCGTAAATGATGATCGAAACTCTGGTGATGCTGCATCTTGGCTCTGGTGCTTCTAGACACATCAGATGATCAGATTGGCTGTCAGGCCCTGTGGATGGAAGCTCCTCGAGGCTCAAAGCTATTTCTTTGCATATTCTGCTTATGCCTGAATCGACAGGCGCTCGTCTGCATACTCGCACCTCACTAACAACTCACAAGACGCCGGATAAAGGCTACAACTCTGGCGGCCTCACGGACCCGTCACCCGGCTGCCGACATCTAACACCTCAGACATGAATTAGGCCGGCAGCCGCGTCCTCCACTCCGGGGCCTGCAGAAGACACTGACAAGGAAAAGGAGCCCATCCGTCGCTTCGAGGGCAGCTAAGGCAGTCCGGAGTCAATGACGACATGAGAAGAGGCTGCTCGAGGAGCTCTCTGGTCCAGACAAGCTCGACAGCCAATCTAATATACCGTCAAAAAAAAGGGCCCCAACCCCCCCTACTGTACTACTCTACAGAGTACAGAGTGATTATAATTGTCTTGGAACAACGCTGCCAATAGAAATGAGCCACGACGTCTATAACTCTTCTGCCCCGTCTCTCCAAAGGCGGCAGAGGACCTCTAAATTCTATCTGATGAACAAGAATATGAACTCCCGCAAATGCGCATGCCTAGCAATCGAGGTCCGAAAGCGCCTTCAGCCTTCAGGTAAATGAACACTCAAGTCCGCATAGTGCGTCCAACGGGCCAGTACATGCGTTTAGCAATAATATACAAAAAAGATATGCGCTCTATATGATGTATGCGAAGAGAACCAAAAAAACAATACAGTAAGCTTTTTAAGCAACAAGGAAAAGAAAAAAAAGAAGAAACAAAAAAAAAAAAGAAAAAAGAAACAAAACGAACAAGATACAACTCTGATATCCCATTCGCTGAATCGCTTACTTCCCTCCCCGAATCCCCTCAACATCCTCCCTCGACAACCCCATATCCCGCTCCTCCAGCCCCATACTCCGCAAAAATACCATCGTCTCCGTCCACTCCGCCTTCTTGCGTACCTCCGTCCACCCCAATTCCTCGCCAAGCACGTCAATCACCCGCGGCAGAGCCCCCAGCGCAGCATGCACGTCCAAAAACGCAAGTCGAGTACGGCGTGAAATGACGTCAGCGGCCGTACATGCTGCTTCGGAGCGGACAGCGTGGCGCAGCTCAGCTTCTATAAACGGAAAGGAGGGCGATAGACGGGATGTCGCGCTTTCGGGAGACGAGGAGAGCACAGCCCATGCGCGGTCGCCGTAGTTGGTGGCAAGGTGGTGGGCTATATCGTTGTCCAGGTGGGGGTACATTTCGATGAGTTGTGCGGGCAGACCGGTTGAGAAGCCGTGGGATCCAAGCACAGGGGTAGACTGCGTCTTGCAGGAGCCGTCTGTGAGGGACTCGGCGAGATTGTAGCCGCTAATGTCGGGGAGGGCTACGGAGCGGGGGCGGAGGTTGAAGGTCTGGATGGCGTCGTCGACGGCGTCTTGGGCCATTTGACGGTAGGTGGTCCATTTGCCGCCTGCGCAGGTGAGAAGGCCTGAGGGAGATACGGTGACGAGGTGAGAGCGAACGAGGGATTCTGTGTTGCCGGCGTTGGGGTCACGGACGAGGGGACGGATGCCTTTGCTTGGGAGTCAGTCACGATGATACTGTTTGCTTTGAACCCTACCCCGTCTTTTGGTGGGCGCAGATCATTTTCTTAAACAGAAAAAGGAGATTGATTGAGGAAGAAGAAATGAGGAAAAAGCAGAAACATACCAGACCACGTTGCCAAGACGTCATCCTTCGTGACAGCGTTCTCAGGCTCCAGCAACTTGCTCACTTCCTTCAAAATGAAATCCACGTCGTCCTGAAGAGCCACAGGCTCAGCTTCAACTGGGCATGCATTATCCGTCGTGCCCGCGACAGTCACACCCTCCCAAGGCAGCACAAAGACGACACGGCCGTCCGATGTAGCAGCGTCGAGAATACCCATACCATTTGGACACAGGGTGCCCGGAAGCATAACGTGGGCACCCGAAGACGGTGCGACGATCTCCTTGCGCTGCGGATCATCCATGCGCTCCACGGCATCGGTAAAGGGCCCCGTGGCGTTAATGACGCCCTTTGCGCGAACAGTGAACGGTTCCGAAAAAGCAGAAGCGGTTTCGTGTCCGGCTATAACGTCCTTCACCTTGGCACCGCAAATTTTGCCATTGGCGTCCTTTTCCAGAGCCGTCACCTCGACATGGTTGAGAAGCGTGGCGCCATACAGCATGGCCGTCAGCGCCAGCGAGACATTCATGCGCGAATCATTGTGCTGGCCGTCGTAGTAGACGAGTGCGCCGACGAGGTGATGGCGGTTGAGCAGAGGAAACGCCTCGAGGGCTTTGCGCCGGCTGAGCAGATACGAACTCTCGAGACCCTGCGACCCGGCCAGCAGGTCGTACATCTTGCAGCCGGCCCAGAGATACGGCGCCTGGAACCAGTTCTGTAGGGGCAGCAGGATGGGCAACGACCGCGACAGGTGTGGCGCAATGTGCAGGAAGCCCTTTCTCTCGCGGAGGGCCTCGATGACGAGCTCGAGCTGCGGATAGTCGAGGTTCCAGACGGCTTTTTCAAGGTAGCGCACTCCGCCGTGGACGAGCTTGGTGCTCTTGGAGCTGGTCCCAGCGGAAAAGTCGTCGCGCTCTACCAGGGCGACCTTGAGACCACGCGTCACGGCGTCGAGAGCGATACCGGTGCCCGTTGCGCCGCCGCCAATGATGAGTAGATCGTACTCGGCGTCGGGGTCGCTACCGTCATGGTGTCGGAGGGCGGCGAGCTGCTCGGCGCGAGTCTTGACGGCAGGGAAGGTCGGGGGCTTGATTTTGCCTTGGGAATCGCGCTGGACAGGCACCAAGGCCTTGTCGTGGGAGAGGCTTTTTCGGGACTTGTTGTAATAGATGGTGGCGGCGGTGCCAAGGCCGATGACGGATGCTGCGATGAGTGGACGCCTGAGACTGGAGAGGCGAGAGGCCATGGTACGTTAGCGTAGGCGCGTGTGTACGCGCGCGTGTGCTGTTTTGTTGTCGCAAGAGAAGGCCAAATCTGAGGATTCAAGGCGGGTTGCCTGGATGTTAGGACGGATGATGAATGATGGATGTGGCATTGTGGATGAGTGATGAACTGGTGAATGGATGAGTGATGAGTGGGTGGAGCTGCGGATGACAACGTTGTCACGCTCCTCAACACCGGCGTCGGGGGCAAAAACGGCGATTTAAGTGGGGCTGTGAAAGATTAGATGCAGAACATTGGAATTTCGGCTAGAATATTTAGATGCCAGCAATCTCGCACGTCCACTGGAGTCATGGGAAGAATCAGAGGAGAGGGGCGATACAAGCAAGAAAAGACTGACAACAGACGGCCGATGCAATGAGAGCCGCGCGATGGCCAAAGTCTCGGAGACCAAGCGGGATCATGGAAGGTCTTCGCGCGGAAGAACGTGCGGGAGACGTGCGCAAACGTGCGGCAGCGCCATCGCTGGTGTGACGGTGCGACACGATGGACGGGACGCAACGCTGCAATGCGGCAGCTTATGAGATGGTAATTTGCGAAACAAGGCCTGTTTCACAACAATTGGCTTTGTAATTGTTGAATGGAGTATGTACGTTGATATTCCTCAGTTGCATCGTCGCAATGAATGACTGCTGGTGTTGGGTCGTGCTGAGCGTTGTGCCGACTCTACCGACTCTACGGAGTACTACAGTTACCAACTCAATTGAGTGGTGCTGCGCATCACAATATACCTCTCCGTAATGGTAACTTTACAATTGCAAAAGCACCAAGCCATGATTCAGACCCACATTGGCACATGGCACATTGGCACATTGGCACAAGGTTGACTTGAACTCTACTTCTCGTGGGTGAAACCTAAAAACGACACCTAGATATGTAGTGGGTGTTCTTTTAAGGTTTCACCCGCATTGTCATATGGAAGATGGAAGATGACTGTAGAGTTTCTTTTTGAACGGAGCCGATGCAGGTCGTGGAGAACTACCTACCTGGCATAGACAATGTGCATGTGATTGATATCAGGTACCGTCACCACAATGTGCGCTCTTGTTCGCATGGTTTAGATGAGTTTGATCAAAAACGCAGGAGATGGGATTGAAAAAGTAAGGCAGACTCTACATGCTCCATATACCATAGGGATGGGACAAGACAGGCTCCTCAATTCGCAGGACAAAGTCTACTGAACAGCATGCAAATGGATTGTAAAGAGTAGAGGGTCCACGTGACGATATACGTGATGAAGTGGTACAGATTAGAAGTAGACAAAGTCTACTGACTATTCAAGACAAGTGATATGAAATTTAATACACATGTGTCTTCGTGGTGGAGTGTATTTGTGATGGAGGGCGTTCAAGATGCAAGTTGGTAGCACTGCACATTCACACCTTTAGAGCGACCAAAAGAACATGAGGTAACATACTATACCTCTGAGGATTACACAGAACATAGTCGTGCATGATCTATAGGACCGATACACGACTCGTATCGCACTTTTCAGACAAGGCCTTGTAAACACATACAAGTTCAGATTGTAAACGCCAAAACAACGCCCATAATTTACGCATGATGATCTACAGACTTGACGTCCAATGTTCGACATCGCACACGGTAAAACAGCCGGCTGCAATATCCCTCGGCGCTCATCTGCCTCGGCAAGACTATACATCGTATCTCGCATCAATTTCTCGGAGATTGGCGCGCCCTGATTGCCGATCTTAGTGCTGAAGACCCCATTCACGCTGCAGGGCAGGGGCAACCCGGTCGCGATTCGCGAAATACGATGTTCAAGGCCCCTTGCTCTCTTCACACACGTGTGTAATGTAAATGTGCCTGTTCTCCGTTAGTTTCCGTATCAAAAGGCACAAGCAAGTCCAAAGAGCCAAAGACTTGTCCCTCGAGTCTCACCGCCGTCCGCCGGATGAACCAGTCACTTGGCTTCAACTCCCGCCTTCTTCCCACTTGCATCGCCAAACCCCGTCTCAAAGCGACCAGGCACTTTAAACTTAGACCGAATCGCAAGATTCACCACTCCGCCAAACTACCTACCTAAAGCACCATCATCATCATCAATGACCACCACAATTCACCGCCTCCCACAACCCTTCTTCCCCCCTCAAAGAAACACATCCTCCAGCGCCAACTCACCCATTCCATCCCCGCATCACGTCACGCGTTTCCAAACCCATCAATGCCGCCCCTCCACGAAGGCCACTGTCCCCCCCTTCTCAAGCAAACGCATAAAAGACCATATTCGTACAATTCATGCCCTTAACAAAACTACGTCAACAAAGTGGGGGCCTTTGCACACATTCGTATGTACGGAGTACTCCGTAGGTACCTAGGTAAGTAATTCTTGGTGCCGAACCCCGGCCCCTGAAACCCCCCTCTCCCGATCTTCATCACCGTTTCGGTCCCCTACTCCGTTAAAAAAAAAAATTGAACCACTCGATGCATGCGATGCAAATGCCCGCCTATCGAATCTGGCAATTCTTTCATCCTGGTCAGTGCATCCTGGACCCCATCCGTGGATCCAGGGGATTGGCAGGGGTATTCAAGAACCGCTAACAGGGATCCCGGGCACTAAACGGACTTCAAAACGAGTTTCACTGACTCGGGATTTTCTCTTCCCTTTACGGTACAGAGTGTGTATGTACCTATATTTTTTTCTTTTTCGGTGCACTGGGAATGCGCCGGGCGATGATGCGGCGTACCCCTGCCCAGAGGCCGAGAGGGGGGGGGGGGGAGGAGGAAGGACCCTGATTGACATGAACGAGACAAGTTGCAAGACGTGGCGCACACGCGCGTGCTGATGCAGTGGGCAGGGGTCCGACCTAGCGCGTTAAGTGCAATGACCCGATGGGGATACATAACACAAATGTATGTATGTATGTGTGTAGGACCTAGGTGCATACGCAAAAGCAAAGCGAGACATGGGAAGACAAAAGGAGGGGGAGACGTTCGGACTAGATCCGATCCGATTTATGCATGCAGAGACACCGCTTGTCTTGCATCACACTTACAACTTACAAGAGATGCATCGAGGGGAAGGGACACAAAGGATAAACATGGTGCACCGCATTGTTCGAGGGGAAGGTTCATGCTGGTTTGTTAGTCCTTGTTGTGCGGGGGGGGACCGGGGCCCAGTGGGTTGAGGGGGATCAATCAGTAGGCGGTCGAGACTTGAGAATGCTGGTGTAAGGATGTCTTGTGATGCCCGTGTTGGGAATGTTGCACTCGTGACATTATACCGAAGCGCAAGTTGAGCCGAATTATGACCGTGTTTGGCGATTTGGTGCACAGTCGTGCCATCATAGCGAGGCGAAAGTCAATGAGGGTGTGTCGTCGTACAGATGGGTGATGAAACGAGTGAAGTGCGATTCGGGCAAGCAAATAGCAGATGGGCAATACGTGGTCAATAACAAATCATGTCATTTCACGCGTCATGGCCGACAGTAATCTGTAATCAAGATGAAGAAAGTTTAAAAAGGCCGCTTGTATTTTCAACGACTAATCACCAACTCCATGAACCCAAATCCGTGACCCAAGCATGCAGCTCCACGCTTCAAATAAACAACGCCCATGTCCATGGTATAAGCCCAAAAGAACTCTTCCTTCATTATATCCTGGTATTCATTTTCTCCTGAGCCAGCATTCCAATTGATCCTCGCGTCTGTGGTTGCTGTCGATTCTGTCTTGTCCTTTAATAAGTCGCTTTTTTCGTGTATGTACAACGATTCTTTCATGTGTACAAAGACGCCATGCCGTGTAATGTTTCATCTAGAAACTGCAAGTGATCTACACTTGGGAGTCGACGGCCTTGCCGCGGGAGTTGGACCATACGCGGGGGTATGGCTTCAGCAGCCGGTTGAAACCGAGATATGGGGTGTTGATGGGGGTTTCTCCTGTGTAAATGAACAAATCGTATAGACCACCGCCGGTGAGACAGCCGAGGAAGGGAGCGACCATGGGAATCTATCACATTGTTAGCTTGCTACTCAACAAAACTCCATGTTCACTAGGTAAGTTTGACAGTCCATACCCAAAAGTAGTATCCGCCAGCGGACCAGACCTCGGTTCCGTAGCCAATCATGTACGTGACAAGACGAGGGCCAAAGTCACGGGCCAGGTTGATGGCATAGCCGGTTTCCCAGCCGAAGCAAGCGCCAATACCGAAGATCAGGAAGAAGAGCCCGAGAGGCAACAGAGGGCCTGCGCCAATGTTGGCGTTGTCCTGCATGGCGAAGATGACGAATTGAAGAAGAGTGCTGGCGATGAACTCGGAGAAGAACATGCCGGTTCGGGTCATGAAGGGGGCCGGGTAGGTGGCAAAGATGCCGGCCGTGGCATTCGGACCCGTGACAGTCCGCAAGTTGGAACCTCCCTCGAAGAAGTCAATGGCTGACCGGTAGTTGCCATATACAATAGCAGCCCCGACCATGGCGCCTGCAAGCTGAGCCAGAAGGTAGACGGGGAACTTGCGCCATGGGTGGCCGCGGTACACGCAGTTGGCCAGCGTGACACCAGGGTTGATGTGGCCCCCTGATTTCCCTGCCACGTAGACTCCGAGCATGACACCAATGCTGTCCACATGTCAGCTGTTTGTACTCATGACCAACGGTAGAGATATGGGGATGCATCATTTATAGTGAACAGTGGAAGAAGAGAACCAAAAAAAAAATGATTCTTCATGATGAGAGAGAAAGGAGAAGACATGGGAGAATGATGGAAGAAATATGGTCGAAACTTACCCCCAGCCCCATGAGATACTCTGGTAGTTGCCCTTCAGGTTATTGCTCAGCAAGACCTGAGCAACGACGCCATCTCCGAATAGAACAAGAATCATGGTGCCCAGAAACTCAGAAAAGGCATCCTGCCAGATGGTTCGAATCCTGGACCACCGAGGCACATCCTCGGCCCGGATCATACCCGCCGTTGAAGAGTCGTCGTGACCATCGTGACCATCGTGACCATTGTGAACGTCATGTCCCGAATGTGAGTTACCCATGTCGACTTTGAAGATGGGTAAAGGCTTGTCAACAGATGATTCTGGCATGGTCAGTGTGGGAAGTGGCTTTCTTGATCAGTGGAATGCTCAAGATGGAATGTGGGTGTAAAGTGAGGAGGCGCAGCGAGGGGAAGAGTAGCTGCTTATATGTTGTGGAGGGACAGGGATAGAGATCAAAGAGGGTGTTTGGGGCAGCTTGTGGCAGCGTGTGGTAACTGGTGGTATTATGCGGTCACCGAGACGTTGCGGTGATGGTAGGGGGTGTTATAGAAAGAAACGGCAAATGAGATATTTTGGACGACGATGGGATCGGATACCACCGGGTTCATCAATGCCGAAACAGTTCTTGTGCTTCCTGATGAGCAGGGGGTGTCGAATGGCACGAAAACACACGAGGCATGACGACAAGAGAGATGACGGAATGGAGAATCCTAGAGGGGAACAAAGCACGTTGTACTCCGTACACGACGAGCATTTCCCCTCCGTCCCTTGACTGCCCCAGGATGCCGTGACAAGTGGTGAAAATGGGGTACTACCTGAATGCAACGGTAAGCCACCGCGGCAAGGCTTCAATGCATACGGGAGTAACGGGACTCGCAGGAGGGGCTGGGCGTGTCAAGAAGTCTGTGATAGCCTGTGAGAGAAAATCTGTAACAGTATCCATCCGTATTGGTGGTGATGGCGGTGGGTAGGACTCTGCAAGTGGCCGCAGGATTAAGGACAAGACCAAGCAAGGGGGGGGTCGGGGCGCGGGAAAAGGTAAACTCTGCTCCAGTCTCCATGGCTTGGTCTGAGTCGCACGTTGCGTCAAAGACGAGACGAGACTCAAGCGCGATGCTGAAAGTGGTTTGACTCGAGAGGGCTGACTGACTGACTGACTGACTGACTGACTTGTCCGTCTTGAATCGCGGGGAATACGTAGTTCGGGCCAGCCGGTGAGACTTGGCGGGCCACGAAGTGACGAGCACAATGTAGCTGTTCGAACTGTTCAACTGTCTGTCCAAGACTTCTAAGTCCTGTCCACATCTTCATGTTCACCCACCGGCTTTTGTTGACGCCGTGGCAGAACTTACTTCGCCGGCTGCGATGTGGCTTGGCACAATGCGCCTGCGGCTTCATGCTCCCGCGGCCCAGCGACTTTCTGCAGCGTGGAGGACGGTAAGTATGTATGTCTTCGCGGCCGGAGCCACATGGCACAACCGTGAAAAAGCCGTTGATTGTGAGACATGGTGTATCAAGTGTGAATACTGATAATGCGACGCAACCCGGAGACGCTGCACGCCTGCCCAGCGCGGTTCTCGCAACCGGGTCTAATGTCCAAAGTTCAATGTCCGACGTCCAAGATCCTACGTATGGGTCCAAGACTTCAATTCAAACTTCAAAGGGATGAAGCATCGCCGCGGAACTTGATCTCCAAGTGTGGGATGAGCGCTTGACGGAGCCCACAGCTGAGATTACGCTGCGTGCGATGGCCATCTTGTCGACCATCTACTCCGTACATACTCCGAACATATGTACATCTATACGACAGCCTTCTGGACGAAGTAGAACCGCCATCTGGTCCGTGAACTTTTTGGCCGTGGCTCCTTTTGGTTCGACAAGGAAGGTGCCAGGGTCCCATGGATGATCGCTTCTTCCCCCACTTCCCCACTTACTTGCGCGCCCCACCTTAAATATTTTCTACGTATTTCATGCTGTGCAACGCCACCGCCGCCACCACCGTCATGCATCCGCCCCCACTCAATCATCTGCAAGTCGCAAATCTGCTCGACGACCATCCATACATACTTCGTACGAACGCCCAGTCTCTGTGTTCAACGCTGCTGGAATGCGCTTTTCGCCGGCTTGCTATAATGCAACATCAGACGTTGCGCTGGCGCACCTCCGCACTGCATTCCCGGTTTCCCGTCGCGCCTGGTATGTATGCTACTGTCGCAGAGCCCGTCAACCCAATCCAACGTCGTGAACCCCGCCGTGAGACCCCATGAGACCTCTTCAATGTCTGATCAGACATTCAGACATTTTATTGGGGTGGTTGAGGAGCCACAAGAGTTTGCGGCTTCCGATAGTCAGTTGCCGAAAGCAATGCCCGTGAGGAAATCTTGTTTGTTGGGGATATGTACTGCGTAGTCGCGCCAAATCCCCGATCTGGACTTCTTTCCGTCGTTACCTTATAGCAATAATACTATTGTCATATAACTATAGTCAGGAACAAATAACTCATCGTTCGGCAACAGCTATAATTACTCCGTATGTCTCTCCTCTGCGCGCCGCCGGGCACATAAACTGCCGTCTTTGTCTCAAGAATCAAGACGTGGCATGTTCAGCCTCGCGCTTACGGCCACTTCTCTTGCCGGATTGCTGTTGGCGTCCCGGCGGCTTTCCGCGTCCCGTCGGACAACAAGGACCCCGTTGCCGCCACAATGAAGATACATGCTCCGTATAGCCACACTTAAAGCCGCCACATCTTGCTGCCGTTCTGAACTTCTGAATGAGATCTTCACGTGAACGATCCTTCTGAGCCCCGCACTCGATCGCGCCGCCTTTGAGTCAGGCGACCACCTTCTTCTCGGCACTCATACGAAGTATGTACACACATGATACATCACAACATCGTTATCGTCTACCACGTCTTCCCCGCATTTTAAACATGACGTCTCGTACACGCCTCAAATGCTGCGTCGCGCCATCTTAGATCGCCACCCTTCCTCTCTTCGTGAGCATTTTCACATGTCCTGCATTGTCATCACTCCAAACTTCTTGAATGCAGCCCTCGTAGCCGGCGCATAGCTTTCTCCCGATCCAGACATCTCGGTAACTCCAATATGGCCCCCAACACCTTCATTGGTGCCATTGACCAAGGCACTACGAGTACTCGATTCCTCATCTTCAATGACAAAGGCCAAGTCGTATCTCTCCATCAACTTGAGTTCAAGCAGATCTATCCCAAGTCTGGGTAAGCCACGAATTATTTCCATTTTTCTTGTCTTGAACTTATTGTCTCGCACGTTGATTGCATCACTTGCGAGTTGCAACTTCTCTGGCAAAGGTCTACTGACGCGGCACCATTCCAGATGGCACGAGCACGATCCCGAGGAGCTCATTTCGTCTGTAAACGAATGTATCGATGAAGCCGTCAAGAAATTCGAATCCCAGGGACACTCGCGCGAGCAAATTGTAGCCGTAGGCATCACGAACCAGCGCGAGACGACCGTGGTCTGGGACAAGAATTCCGGCAAAGCACTATACAATGCCATTGTGTGGACCGACACTCGCAACGTGGATATTGTTAGGCGCCTCAAACATCGCATCGGCGCCGGCGAGCTGACCCAGCGCTGCGGCCTGCCCCTATCCACGTATTCCTCCGTGGGCCGCCTGCTATGGCTTCTTGACAACGTGCCCGAGGTCAAGGCGACGTACGAAAAGAGCAATCTCGCGTTCGGAACCGTCGACTCTTGGCTGGTCTATAAGCTAAACGGCGGTCCCTCCCGCAACATACACGTGTCTGACCCATCCAATGCGTCGCGTACCATGTTCATGAATATTCATACGTTAGAGTACGATGCCGAGCTGATTGACTGGTTTCGCGTCGATTGCAACAAAGTGGCTCTGCCCAAGATTGTCCGCTCCGCTGATCCCGAGGCCTATGGCGCTCTTTCGAGCGGAAGTCTAAGTGGCACCAAAATCATGGGATGTCTGGGCGATCAATCGGCCGCTTTGGTCGGGCAGAAGGGGTTCGCGCCCGGCCTGGCCAAGAACACATACGGCACCGGGTGCTTTCTGCTGTACAACGTGGGCGATAAACCCGTGATATCCACCCACGGTCTGCTCTCCACTGTCGCGTTTGACTTTGGCGAGGGCAAGACCATGTATGCCCTCGAAGGCAGCATTGCCGTTGCCGGCTCGAGTGTGAATTTCCTGGTGGACAACTTTGGCTTCATCGAGACCCCGTCCAAGCTCAGTGCCTTGGCCGAGACGGTTGACGACAATGGCGGGTGCACCTTTGTCACTGCGTTCAGTGGTCTTTTTGCGCCTTACTGGATTGACGATGCTCGGGGCACAATCTTTGGCATCACTGCTTACACTAAGCGCGGACACATTGCTCGTGCGACCCTGGAGGCCACCTGCTTTCAGACCAAAGCCATTCTTGACGCCATGGCCAAGGACAGTGGGAAGCAGCTTGCCGAGCTTGCGGTTGATGGCGGCATGTGCAACGCCGATCTTATCATGCAGGTGAGTGGTTCCCAGAGCTTGTGCGCTCGCATTCATAAACGTCCATTGCTTTATCTGGTTCATCGGGTTCAACTTTTCCCGGTAAAGTGTGACGTCCGCTCGCGCCTGCTAACAATATATACAACAACAGACGCAGTCCGACTTGATAGGTATCCCCGTCAATCGACCCGCGATGCGTGAAACGACTGCCCTCGGGGCCGCCATTGCCGCTGGCTTTGCCGCAGGGGTGTGGGATTCCTTTGCTGATCTTAAAGATGTGAACACGGAAGGTAGCACCATATTCAAGCCTCAAATATCTACTGAAGATGCGAGTAAGCGGTTTGAGACATGGGAAAAGGCTGTTCAGATGAGCAAGGGCTGGTCAAACTGACACCGTCGCACCACCTATCATCTTTCCGCGATTGAACTTGCATATGTATATACCCGAGTCCGGGCCTCGGCCTTTATGATGTTGATAGCCTGTTGGGAGAGAGCACACATCTGAAAGTACTGACTGATGAGTGGTGCTACGATCCGCTTGTACAACTCCCTGTTATATGACGACACGATTTACGCGAAAGGCACATGGTATCATGTCCATTGAATGATATAAAAGCGAATCCCGAGAGCATCGCGCTCTTCATGCGCCGCGAAAATGATGGTGTCACAGCGATTGCGTTTTGTCATGTCTCGTGTGTGGGAGTGTCGTGTCCTGTCGAGCAGTTACATAAGACCGCAAAGACACCGTAGTGAAGTCGTTTCATCAAGGCGAACAATTCGGCTATACGCTCTACCTGTTTCCATCTTCTCATATTTGAATCGCGGCATTGCTCCATTGTCCATCGCTCAGTCAGTGAAACAGTCATACCGGATCCCACGAGAGCTCTGCCAAGACTTTGGGCAGCATCCCTCGGTTCGGTTTGCTCTCATCAGCGCTTATTGACTTTGTGTGACTTTCTGAAGCTGTACATAGTCTTCGCCAAGAAACTCAGGTTCCGAATCGTCAGGTTCCAGATTTCTCGGTGGATCGTTTGGCTGCCCAAGAGGGTACTGCGTACTTTGTCAGTCACGTATGATTGAATCCACTGGGTAGGTCTTTAGGTCTACAGATTTTTTTTGTCTCTGTTGCGTATAGCTTATTCTATGACGAGATGTCTTGGAAGCTGAAAATCTGGATCTATTTAGGCCGTTTCTCCTATATCTCTCATGGGCATTAAGCAGCATATACGGTATCGGTCACTCGTCGTCCACGCTATCATGGTGGAATGTCCCGTGGATCGGAACATTGTTTTGTCGTCTAAATCTTACCTTGTCATCAGACATAGAAAGAATAGTCTGTGATCATGCTACAGAGTCTGTGAGAGCTTGGGCAGAGGACGATGGCTATTGTCGGAGGTATACGAGAGTAAGCATCGCGACCTCGCTCAATTCCCTGATATATTCATTCCAGCCTATCATGGCCGGACATAAATCGGATATGCTAACAAAGTTCATCGTCTTGACTTCTTGATCCTGGTATTAATAGACGAAGATGAATGCAATCAAAGTATATGAACCTCACTTATAGCCCAATCATGTTCACATCACCTCGCTAGTTTGGACCTACATACCCTAGGGCAACTTTACTGAGTTGTTTTCGACCTCAAGGCCCATGAAGGTTGACCAAATAGCGACCGTCGCCGACCGGTACACGCTGGATTCCTTGAAGTCTTTGGTAGCCGGGTTGAACAACCCCGTGTCAAGGTATATTTTAGTGACAAATCCGGCCACTGACCGCAGATGTACCAATCTGCTAGGGACCTACAAGTTGTGGGCTCGTGCATGGTGTTATTCCCGCTGTATTGGTCATCCACGGCAAAAAGAAAAAGCAGGCTCGGGGAGCTTGCCGAGATCTTTATGCATCTTCGTAAAATTCTCCGATGTAGACAAGATGGTCACATCATGTTATCACAACACAACGCCGTATGTACATACCTTGTACATAGATCTGGACAGGAAAAAGCTTGCACCTCAATTGCCACTGGAGGAGGCAGCTTTAACCAGGACTGTTTGTTCCAAGAGCAAAACATAATATTCAACATGAAGAAAGGTAGTAAGGAGTTGCACTGAACAAATCGAGCAGATATTTACGGAGGACCTACCTGTGTACCTACCTGTACATGTATGATTGACGGACCAGGACTCCACCCCCACAATCGCCTTGGTGGCCGGTCAAATTAGTGGCCAATCGCACGCAGACTTTGTATGTAATTCGTTCTCTTATCGACCCTTCCGAGACCGAGGTTACCTAGTACCCTTGACTGCTGCTCTGTACAGGCAGGTACCATGTACCAAGCAAGTACCTCGGCTGCCGGCAGCAACCTTGAACCTCAGCCTTCGTACCATCTCCAACTCGTTAACTAGAGTCTAGATAGTTAGCCGATCTTCATTTGCTTTCACCTTGAATCAATTCCTCTTCGTCCTGCCATTCGTAGCGAAACCTCCTTTCGAAAGCTACATTCTTCTCTCAATCACGGCAAACGACCCAACACGGCGCAAGCAGGCAAGAATCAAGATGGCGCCCCCAGCCAAGATCTTCACCCGCGAAGAGGTGCGAAATCACACCAGCGAAGATTCCCTATGGTGCATCATCGACAGCATCGTATATGACCTCTCAGAATTCATCATGGCCCATCCCGGTGGTGAGAGCGTCCTCCATCAGGTCGCTGGCCAGGATGCCACCACCGCATTCTATAACCTCCATCGCCAGGAAGTCCTCACCAAATACGAGGACCTCGCCATTGGCACAATAGAAGGAGAGAAACCCCAGGTAATTGTGTCTCAGCCTGGCGATCTCAGCCCTGTGCCCTACGCGGAGCCCCTATGGCTGGTCCAGCACTTCAAGAACCCGTACTTCAACGATTCACACCGTCGCTTGCAGAAAGCCATGAGGGTGTTCACAGAGAAGCACCTCCTCCCCGAGGCGCAAGAGTGTGAATCGACCGGTCGCCACATCAGCCAGGACATGATTGATCTCATGAGCAAAAAGGGAATACTCCACATGAAACTCGGCCCGGGGAAGCATCTCCATGGGGTGGATTTGTTGGACGGCGCGGTCAAGGGCGAGGAGTTTGACTACTTTCATGACATGATCGTTGCACAAGAGTTTAGCCGGACAATGACGAGAGGTTTCCAGGATGGAAATTTGGCTGGCATGACGATTGGTCTGACTGCCGTTTTGAACTTTGCCAAGGATGAGGCTTGGAAGAAGACGATTGCGGACTCTGTTTTTAGCGGTCAAAAGAAGCTCTGTCTTGCTATTACGGAAGCTTTTGCTGGTTCAGACGTTTCTGCCATTAGAACCACTGCTGAAAGAACACCTGACGGCAAACAATTTGTATGTTCTCTCTCTCTCTCTCTCTCTCTTCAAATTCTTCAATCCCCGCCCCCCAACCCCCAAAAACGAGTTTCGCACATCTATGAAAGAAGAAAAGTAATGTTCTGACATAATGAGGCCTACCTAGATTGTCAACGGCACCAAGAAGTGGATCACAAATGGGACGTTCTGTGACTATTTCGTAACGGGTGTCCGCACAGGAAAGGGCCTGAGCGTGCTTCTAATCGAGCGAGGCGAAGGCGTTGAGACTAAGCCCATCAAGACATCGTACTCTGCTGCTGCTGGAACCAGCTACATTACGTTTGATAACGTCAAAGTGCCCGTCGAGAATCTCTTGGGCGAGGAAAACAAGGGCATGCATGTGATACTCAGCAATTTCAACCACGAACGCTGGACGATGGCTTGTACGTTCCCCAGTGCCTTTCCACTCGCAATGGATCTTTTCCCACTAATATCTTTCAAACAGGCGGCTCCATCCGTGTCTCGCGAGTAATAGTGGAAGAATGCTTAAAGTGGGCGAATCAGCGCCTCGTCTTTGGCAAACGACTCATTGACCAGCCCGTCATTCGACAAAAGTAAGGACGCCCCCAACCCAAAACAAAGAAACACCTTGCTATTCGAAGATTGTATTATACTAAATTGTCCACAGAATCGCCAAGATGATCGCCCTCGTGGAAGCTAATCAGTCATGGCTCGAAACCATCACATATCAAATGTGCCACATGCCCTACAAGCTACAAGCCCAGCACCTCGCTGGCCCAATTGCCCTTCTCAAGATGAGCGTAACCCGCGCCGCTCAACAAATCTCGGATGATTCAATTCAGATTTGGAGTGGCCGAGGCCTTACACAGACTGGAATGGGCAAACATATCGAGATGTATCATCGAACTTTTGCGTTTGATTCCATCTTGGGCGGCGCGGAAGATATTCTGGCGGATTTGGGGGTTCGGCAGGCTGTGAAGGACTTTCCTAAAGCTATGTTGTAATTCATCATGTTCATGGGCTGATTTCGTATGTATTTACTATGTATCGCGTGGGTGGTCATCTTGTTTTTGTAGCAGTTTTGACGACTTGACATTGATGTTTTGAGTTTGCGAACGGGGAACTTTTGTTATTCAATGTCATCTATCTCACGGAAGCAGTCAATAAGCTGGATATTGCCAAGTTCTTTTGAGCTGCCTTGTCCCTTTATCACCATGTGCCTCACGGTACCGTAATTTGGGACAGATGTCAACACCTATACAGTATTGTGCGGCCAATTGTGGGCATTTGTGGACAAAGTAAAAGAGGCCACTTGAAGGCCACGGCTGATAAGCTTACTTCGTCTCACGTAAAAGGAGAAAGACCCAGGATTGAACTATTTTTGCCACATTCGCAAAGAGGAGCACCGAGGATCATTCTGTCAAATGTCCATGCGGCGAGCAGCGTTCTTTACGGGACATGAAGACAGGCAGACAGGGACATCAATTAAAAAAATGTAAAAGCCATGTGACTAATCTTTGTTCCTCTTCTTTTTGATGCTATCTTGCCGTTCAAGGCGTATGTGTGGGCTACGAAAAACCACGAAATTCTCGTCCGGGTCCAACTGCACTTCCGTGGTGAGGAGCTCAACGCCGTGATTTCCAGCCAAGCCGTGTTCAACGTGTGTCTCAAGACCTTGTAGACATATGAAGACGACCCATTAAATGCTGGTGAAACCCAGATCCTATACATGAAAGCCGAAAGTTGCCAAAGATAAAACTTTGGGGTTGCTCGCATATGGAGGGCCCCAAACGACAAAGGAGATGAGTAGGAACATAAAATAGCTTTAGCGTGAACGTTGGATAAAGCAAGTGAGCCGAAAACATAGCATATTCGTCATGGGTATCATGGAGCTGCTACACCAGTTTTTCCCTTGTTTAGTGAGGCAGTGGAGTTATTCCAGGGCCACCATGCGTAAGTTTGCAAGAGTCCCTAGTTGTTGGGGCATGCAGACTGGACATGGCCACTCTGCTGGCACTTGTAGCAGATCTTCTCACCACCGGACGATTCCTTAGGGCAGTCACGGGAGTAGTGACCAGACTCGCCACAGTTGTAGCACTTCATGCCGTTGACACACTCTCCTGTATATGTTGTCAGAATTGGTTCCAGGCTGTTCGAGCACGTGGTCGAGGTACTAACTGGACATGTGGCCGTAGCCGCCGCAAGAGTAGCAAGTTTTGCCGGCACCGCCGCCGTAGCCGCTGGCTCCGTACGAGTTGCCGCCGAAGGAACCGCCGGCCTTAGAGCAGTTTCGGGCAATATGGCCTCGTTCGCCGCACTTCGCCATGTCAGCTCAGTCTGTCGACAAGGGTCGGATCTTACGCAGTCAGTCACTGTACCTTGTAGCACTCAGTGGATTGGCCACCAGGAGCAGCGCCTCCAGCACCGCAGTCACGGGAGATGTGGCCAGCTTGACCGCATTTGTAGCAAGACTTGTTGTCCTTCATGGGCTCCGAGCAGTCACGGCCTGCAAAAGTTAGCGTGTGGTTGGTGCAAGAGGATATCTCAGTCACTCACTCATATGGCCCTCGCCTAAGCTGAAGTCAGCATATGTTCAATTAATACGACGCAGTTGTAGTCAAGAGCATACCTCCGCAGTTGTAGCTATATTTTCAGGTCAGCATTGCAATGCAACTTTTCGGCTGTTTCACCATCTTACCACTTAGCAGGACCTTTGGAGGGACAGTCGCGAGCCTAGGCTAATGTGTCAATTTCCACACGATTCAGGATGAAGATCGACACAGGACTCAATTGTACCTGATGTCCCGGGTTGCCACCTGCGTCAATATACGTCAGCTAAGGACATGCCGGCAGCTCTAGTCGAGTCGGCGAAACAGAAAACGGAAATGGAAGGAAGAAAACTCTGCTTCATGCTCATTGGTGACAAGAGAATAAGAGAAGAAGCAGGCAATGTATCGGGAGAGAGCCGAGGATTGAACGCACAAGAGTAGCATGCTCCACGAGCAGCGCCAGTGTTGGGAGTGTAGTCCATGATGTTGGATAGACGGAGGATTGATTTCTGCTCGTGACCGCAGTGTCAGTAACTCGGCGATTAAAGATGGCATGATGCCATAAAGGATTGACAACGACAACATGAAATCTCTGTTGGTAGGACCGCGGGTACAATGGTCGTATTCAAACGACGTCCTCAAATGCCAGAAAATGCTCATGAAGTGTTGCTTAGAAAGAGTGAAGACGTACATCTAAGTAGGAACTGGTGATGATTGTAGATGGACGGAAATACGGCGAGTCGACGGGCGATATGAAGGTAATCGAGATCTGAAGTGGTCGGGACGAGGATGGGAAAAGTTTTTGGCATTAAACGGCAGTTTAGCGGGGCTCATTCTTGGCCGCAACACTGAAGACCAAAAGAGGAGGCGAGGTACTCCGTGTGGCTAGTGACTACAGGTACATAGTCGCACTAGAGTGGCGTCGGGCGAGTTGTCCTTCCCGGGAAAGCGGGGCAATACATGTGGTTCGCAACAACCAAATTGCGCTCAGATCGCTCCAAGTCGGCGTACGGAGTCACAGACTCCGGAGTACTTACGCATATGCAGGCTATTTCAGCTGCTCGGAAGCCCGACGACGGTGTGAAGGCCCAAAACAATAAATTGACGTGTAATTCTGGTGAAGACGGAAGGGGGAAGGCTGCAATCGCGAAGTGGCGGCCGACGCCCTCACACGGAGTGACACGCTGAATCGCTGATACGCCGATACGCCAGATGCACATTCAACGTCGTACGCGCCGGGTCGTCATTGGCAACCATTGAATAAGTCAAGTCACCGCTACATACCTGTGAATAAAGTTTCTCTACAGCGCAATTCTTGGTCGACAAACTTGCGCGATCGCCGACAACCCTCTATGAAGGACTCCCTGCCTGATCGCGAGTCGCTGTGGGTCACGTGCTCTCGTGAGTCGTGACGGCGCGCGCCTGGTGGCGAAGCTTCTGAGGGACGACAATTGCAGCAATTTGCTTTGTCTACACACACTATGCGGGAGATGTGTGGCGGCAAGCTACATAATGACAACTGACAGATTTCAGAAAGGCCGCGAAGCTCTATTCGGAGCTCTCTCCGGTATCTGCGACGAGATTGAGGCAGGTCTTCGGGAGGATCAGCAGGCTCAGGCTTTGGATTTCCAAGCAACACATCGAGCACACCTAGATGAGATTGAGAAACTACGCGCAGAAAACGAGGCAATGCGTGAGCAATTAGCCAAACTACAGTCTTCTGTCAAGACTCAGGCCGAAATAAATTCGCCTTCTGCAGTCGAGAATGCATTACCCAAGCAATCCGTCGTCTCTTCTGCGCTTCCATCAACTCCGGTTGTGCCTGAATCATCGACACCGGCTGCTGTCACAAGCTGCCAGGGCAACTGCTCAAAGGTACTGCGGAGATATCACGCCGTCGCTGCGAATTTCAAAACAGCCAAAGAAGCCTTGCAGAGAAGAAAGATGGAGAGATTGCAATGGGCTCGGCATGCAACATACCTTACGACGAAGCTCCGGGAAGCTGAAGAGCAATATGACATCAAAATTTTGGATTATCAAGCACCTCTCATGGATGCACCACCCTCCACAGCGATGGAAGCAGAGGAAAGGGTCTTCGATCCTACGCTCAGTTTCATATCCGATGATGGTCCATCAGAGGCCGAGCCAGAGCTGCCTGCTCCATTGTCTAAGAATGTGCCGGATGGAGATGCAACGACTGCGCCAGGCACAAGCTCGCAAACGACCCAAGGGGAAGCTTCGGAAGAAAATAGTCTCTTCGGCGCCGCCCACATGGCACATAGAAGCAGCAGCACCCCGATAAAACGAGAGTCATCTTCTGATGTTCCAGAGGTTATAATGGAACGAAAGGTTAGTCATCGGAAACGTGCTCATGACGAGATAGAATCGGATGCCAAAATGCTTGTCAAACCTGAAGTGGACGATGATTTCAGTCCAAATATGTCAACACCAGCCGCAAAACCTAGCACACAGGAAAGCCTTGACTTGGGAGACATAGCCCAAAGGGTTCAAACTCCCAGAAAACGCCCGCTTCTAGAACAAGACGGACCCCAGACCGATATTACGTCCCGCTTCAAACTTGGAGCTGTGACTCCGCTAAACGCTCAACCGCCACGAAAGTCTCAATCTGTCCAGGTGCCACGCCAACAGTCCGCATTAATGCCCTTGGATGGCAACCTTCGGCTCATCAAACCTACAAATGAAAAGCGGGCCGGTAAAGATCGCAGACGCCAGCTTCATCGTGGCATTGCAGTATTGGCCGAGGACTGTTCTGTTGAGGAGGAAATAGATTCCACCAGGGTGGCGGAAGAATCCAGAGCTTCTGCCAAGAAACGGCTAGACTTTGTCCTTAATGGGGGCATCGAAGAAACAGATGTCATTGCGGCGTTGACGCCAAACATGAATGAGCTGCCAAATCCGGGTTGGGGATCTGCTTTTCGAGTGCCTCGACGCCGACAACTTCCATTCGATCTTGATGAGAATCGATACAATCTAAATCTACACGGCCCTCATAAGCCGGCCATGCATGAGGATACTGAGTCCAGGTCGCGTCTGTCGATGCCGAAATCCGACAATCGTCCGTCGATGGGAATGTTGCGCCATAAGCTACCTTCAGACCTTCATTTAAGTGATTTTAAGGTCAACCCCTCTGCCAACGAGGGTCATGGCTTTGCTTTCTCTGAAGTTGTGAGAGATAGGGCTGATAGAGCATGCTTACCCGGATGCGTTGACATGCATTGCTGTGGAAGCATGTTCAGAGCTATGGCAATTGCCCAGCGGCCAAATTCACCACTCACTTCAGCACAGGAAGAAGAGGAGCAAAAGCTCTTAGAGGACTACTTGGGCGCTTCATCACACCGCCTCACAGTCATGGACAGGGAACAAAGGATGGAGTTGTGGATCAAAGCAAAGACACAAGAGCTTGCAAACAAGTTTGGCAAACACAAACATAGGTTTTCTCGCATGCAAAGCCCCCCTGGTTTCTGGAACGCCGACTTTCCTAATACTCAGCAGCTAAAGGCAGACAGAGAAGAAGCACTAAAAAGGACTGAGCATGCAATAGCAGAACGTTACCGCGAGGCTTTGAGGCCCAATGGACGGTGGAAGTTCATGGATGAATAATATAATTAACACTGGACAAATGAAGAAATATCCGTTCAGCATTGCGCGTTGTCGTTGCGCATGTCATGACTGCTGGACCTTTGAAATGCATGGTGCCGCTCGCTCTCTAGAACTCTTTGAATTTCCAAGCTGTGATCGACGAGTAAAGCACACACTTTGAAATTGCCCAAAAGAGGCAAACGACTTTTCTTGAGGCAATAAAGGATGTTATGTATCAGGTACATGCGTAATTATGTCATCGGGGCAGCAAGTCCACAACAGTGTTTAAAACAAGTTTAGAGACTGTGCTAGCAAATCCCACAGTTTAACGATTTAGCGGGCTAGACCCAAAGATGAATAACTGTGGGGCCACATCAAGCCGAATACCCCGTCGACAACCTTTCGCCAAGGTCTTTCTCAAGACTTGTCGTCAAGATCTTCATACTGATCGATCACGACCAGCAAATGGCATCTATGCATCGCCGGTATGGGCAACAGCAATACTATGGCATGCCACCTCAGTATAATACTGGGGCCATGCCATCTCCCCAAGGATACAACATGCCATACCACACGTATGGGAGATCACCGCCACCAACGCATCAGTATGCTCCCATGATGGGAGTTAGCGTCCCTCAAAATTATCCTCACCACTATGAGCAATCCCCAAACCTTGCGACATCCTATCAGCCCCCTTCCTCCTCCTTTCCGAGTCACGCACAACCTCCTTCGACACATCCATCCTCGATGATACCTCCACCCAGCTCTCTTTCACCACAAGTTGTTGAATCAGCTTCATCTCAGCCGGCACCATCACCACCAGTTGCGTCTCCTGTCCTTTCAGAGCGGCCGATCTTCCGCCCTCCCGTACGTTGAATCTTTTGCATCTTTTTTTCTTCTCGCTACGATGTTCCGGGACTAGCAAGCTGACATGGACATTTAAATAGCTACCCTGGTATTCAAGGCCAGACTTACCATTCCCTAAACGAACTCCACGATCGAGACTCAGGCGGACAACGCGGTCAAGGATTAAGAAGACGCCTATACCTCCAAATAGTGAAGCTGTGTCTCCTTCCGAACAGCCGGTCGCTACCGGTGAACATTCATCAGCAGATACGAGTACACATGCGGTCTCGTCAGACGCGCCGTCAGGTAATGATCATAACAATGCTTCCCCGAAGTCCTCGTCTCCCCGTTTAAATGAGGAGGATCCAAACAAGGATGTTACACCTGAATTGCCGATTCAGGCTTCTGCGGTCACAACGAAGGACAATGCTGCGCCCGAAACTGCCACTGGCGATGCAGATGCCAAGCACTCCGAGGAGCACACTACTCGAGAAGCAGGTGCTTCAAGTGAGTCTGTCGAATCTACAACCCCCACTAAAACTCCCATGAAAGCTCCACCAAGCAGCTGGGCAAAGCTCTTTGCCTCGTCAGATGTATCTGCAGGAAAGGGAGAAGACTCAGAGACTGCTACATCTATGGGAGGCTCCGGCTCAAACTTGTCTCCTGCGCACAAGTCTTCCCTGGCCGAGGTCATTCGAAGCTTTCTTGTAGACAGCAGTAGGAGGGTTTCGCTGATCGAGCCCCGAGGTCTCATTAACACTGGCAACATGTGCTACATGAATTCGGTATGAATACATATTTGAGACGATTGATGCAATCTTCAAGTGTCTAACTGGTGATAGGTGCTGCAAGTTCTCGTGTTCTGTACTCCATTCTACGAATTTCTGGAGCAGCTGAGACAAAAGGCTGCACACAGCTTCAAGAGCGAAACACCCCTTGTTGACATCCTGTGAGTACACAGATCGCTTTTTGAACGCGCATTTGGAAGGACAGATGGCTTACTATTGACTAGGGTTGTTTTCATGCAAGAGTTTAAAGTGCTTGCCTCTGCCAGCACAGCTGACAAGCTCAGTCATACCGTGAGGCCGGAGACGTTTGGACAATTTGGAGAACCTTTCACGCCTGAGTTCGTGTATGACGCCATTAGACAGCTCTCACGGTTTGCAAGCATGGAGGTAAGCAATGCTTCCTGTCCGGCGATGAATTGATCCGCATCTAATTCGTCTTCAATAGCACGGCCACCAGCAAGATGCCGAGGAATTCCTCGGCTTTCTGCTTCAGACTCTTGACGATGAATGCACTTACCTCATGAACAAGTCGTTGAACGGCAAAGACGGAAAGTCTGCAGCAGGTGCCCCCCCTGTGCCAAACGTGCTCGAAGGGTCTGAAGTGACAGGAGATTGGCTCGAAGTTGGACCTAAGCAAAAAGCTGCAGTCACTCGCTCGTCGGGTATCAGTTCGTCTACGCCCATCACAAAGATCTTTGGTGGCCTCTTGCGATCAGAGCTCCGGGTATCTGGGCTTAAAGACTCCATCACCACAGAGCCCTACCAGCCACTCCAATTGGACATTGGCTCGCCGCAGATCCGGAATGTAATGGATGCTCTTCGCGGTCTGACCAAACCTGAGCGTTTACACGGAGACTTTAACACGCCTCTGCGCAAAGACGCGACAGCTATCAAACAAGTGTTCATCGAGTCTTTGCCTCCTGTCCTCATCCTGCATTTGAAGCGCTTCCAGTTCGATGCAGAAGGTCATGGCACCGTCAAGATCTGGAAAAAGATTGGATATCCCCTGGAGCTTGACATTCCACGTGAAGTACTCTCACGCCAATTTCGCATGATGAATGATAATGGTCCAATGCCTCGATACAAGCTCATCAGCGTTGTGTATCACCACGGGAAGAACGCCAGCGGCGGCCATTACACAGTCGACGTTCGCAGGCAAGACGGCCGAGAATGGATTCGCATGGACGACACTGTCCTTCGCCGGATTCATGGCGATGAGGTCGCGAGGATCGGATCAGAGGAGGATGTCAAGGACACACACAGGGATAATTCTCCGGCCGGCGGGGCCTCTGCCAATCGATATCATGCCATGAATGACGAGGACGCGGGCGATGAAGACGGATGGAAGCAAGTCACAGCTTCGAGCGGTGGAAACAAGAAACCCAACGGCTCCGTCAATGGCACGAGTAAGGCGAGCAGCGAGAAGAAGCATATCAACGACACCAGCCGAGACAACAACAAAGTTGCCTACCTATTGTTCTATCAGCGCATGTAAGACCGATTGTCGAGTGGGGCATGTGTCCCATAATGCCAGAGGATAATGGATAATGCCCACGATAATATATCTTTGACGAGGAGATCACCAGAAGACCACGAAAAGAAAATGAGGAGATGACGAGGGGAAGGAGATGACGAGGAGATCGCGCGAAGACAAAACGAGGAGGAAAGGAAGGGATAACGGGGATGGAATGGAAAGATAGCCAGGAGAATACGAGGGGAAAGGGAAGGAGCCATGTGCTGTGCGCACTGGATAGGGCACACCCGTTCTGCCTGACGTAGTCGATTTGGGGACTGGAAAAGGGCGTAGTGATGGGTATTGCTCGTTCCCGCCACGGAGGATTGCTGATACTCCGCAGACATCCGACTTCGAGAGATGGATGTGAGAGGTACGAATGATTTTCAAGAGCTGAATGGTAATAGTCAAGGGAAGGAAAATATCAAATGATGGGATTGTTTATAATGTACGACACCAAGGCTTGAGTATGCTCTTGGCAGGTGGTTGATACAAGGTTTAATGACATTTTTTTCTTTTAACTACATACATACCCTACAAACTTCTGCAAAAGTCCTTCGCTTCGTGCCTCGAACTTCGAAGCGGCCGCCGGCTATAACTGGCGCAGAAGACACTCTATGAACCTCCGCCACGGTCCAACAGGATTTGTGGCGATGGAGAGCGCGTGTAATGGTCTTTTCCTGTCACTGGAACTCCCAGCTTTGACTTAAGTTAGTCTTCGACCTGACTGACTGACTTGGATTGCAGAGAGGTGAGTAAGGTTCGGGTCACGAGTGAGAGGCGTAGAAGGAACCGGGAGGCTGGGGGAGCCGCAAGCTGTCGAAGGAGTGGATGAAGAGGGCTAAGTTGGCTAGGATGGCATGCCACCGTGAGCATTGGATATGTCAGACGAGGTCATATCTATAAGTGGTAGGAATAGGTGTACACGGGACTGTGAAGTACATAGTCCCAACTAAAGTGGCATTTACTCTCTCGTCCCCTGTGGCACAGCAACATAATGATCAGCACAAACACCCGCTCTCCATGAGTTGTTCTCGTCCTCCCATTTCTCTCTTCCCGGCTTCTCTCGTCTTACCCTCTCCATCTTACTCTCTATTTGGGATTCATTGATTCATTTTGCCTTCCCCAAGAAGACCTGTCTTAATCCCCTCTTTCCATCCATATATTCCTATTTTACTTGGAAACGGTCATGGAGTCCAGGGCGTCCTTCTCGGCTAGTTCAGCCTCGACCTCAGCGATAAGGGGCTTGAGGTAGGGAATATCCTGATCCAGCGCGTTAGTAGGCAAGTCATACAACTGTGCTCCCATATTGCCAGAAAGACAATGAAAGCAGGTGAGGTGGCGAGGGATGGAAGAGAATAGTTAGATAATCGTACCTCCTCCGCCTTGGTCCACTGGTCCTCGGGCAGAAGCTTGTGCTGGTAACTACACTGGATGGAGCGGCGGAGACGGTAAATTCGGTCGTAGGCTTCCTTGGGGGAGAGACGTCGCAGGGCGATTTGGACGGATTCGCGCTCCTCTTCGTAGAGGTCGTCGTATCTATATGGAAAAGAAACCCGATATTAGTCACTGCCTGACCTTGAGACTTGCAGAAAGACGTCATTTGATGCCATGCGCACCGCAGGGGATGCGGGCCAGGATCAATCCAGTTGTGTGACTCCCCCTCTTTTTTCGTCATTCCCATCTTCCATGCTCCATGCATGTACTGCTTTCCCATTGCCATTGGATCCGCATAGCGTATTCAAGTTCAGGAAAAGACGACGGGTGCTCATTTACCTCAATCCCAGCTTCCTGTAACCAGCGGCATTTGCGTACCAGAGTGCGGCCGGCGTGAACAGCTTGGTCAGCCAGGGGCGTCGCAGGATGAACGGAGCGAGAGAGTAGCCGACCAGCGTCATGATGGGCGGTAGTGTCGGCGAGGACGTCGAATATTATATTTGCGGTTGGAATCCAAAAGAGTGTTCAATTGAGTAAGTGGCCCAGACTGCATTTCTTTTGGCCGGGGATGCGCGAAATGCGGCGACGGTGATTGGGGGGTTGGAGCCTAGAGGTTTGGTCTAGTCACGTGACTCATGAGCGGCGACAAAATGGTGGGGGGGGGGGAAGGCGGACACACGTGACGCATAGCGGATGACAGCCATTTGCGATTCAAACTGACCTATCACAAGATCCTACAGTAAGCTCGCGTGATCCTCTGTTGGGGAAAGTCATGACAAATTTGTGAACAATTGGGGACGTGGCGACCAAATGCCTGTTGCGCAGCGCGAGAGGTAGGGGATTGTCGCTCCGGCGGTAGTAGGAATCAGAATCTCGGAAAAGAGAACCTGGTAGCCAAGGTGGCAAGATAAATAGGCGTCTTGAAGTCGATACATAATAAAGAGCAGTTCACCGGATTACATGCCGTCGGGCAACCGCGCATGCGACCAGGCTCTGAAATCCCGCCTTTCACCTTCCAGCCTTCACGCAGAGCTCTTTACTTGATGAGGCACGCAGCTCATCCGTAATTGAGCCACCTACACACACGGAAGAAGATCTTCTGCAAGACCAAGTACTCCGTACAGAGCGCATCAATTGATGGCGGGGTTGGAACTTGGACGCTTGGTCCGGACCCGACTTCAACGGTGAAACTTGGAAAGTGTGTGCGACTCCACAGCTGCGCAGTGCCGCGGTCCCACAAGCAGCAAGCTCCTTCATCCCAATTTATCTCCTCCTCCTCTTCCTCCCTCCATTTGGCATTACCCCCCCGTGATCGTCACCCCGGATCGAGCAATCACCACGCCTGCTTGGCCACCGTGATATCGCCATTGCCGTAAAAAGTGTCCTGTAACACAGCGGGCGCGTACGCCTGTCCATTCCGCGCCTGTTCAAATTCCATGGCCTGTGGTGCTTGCTAGGTGGGAGAGGTCGGAAACGGTCTCTGCGAGAGGGAGCGTATCACCTGCGTTCCCCGCAGTTTCCGCCTTGTCCCTTCAGTCCCGGCATCGGCACAAATGATCACGCGCAGCGCCTCTGACACCGGCTACGATTGCGATTTCGATCACGATCACGACGTGAGCAGTTAATTTACATACTTCACACGGCTGGTACGGTTTTCTCACACCATCTCACGAACGAAACAACAACCCACCGGCACAAGTTAGGGCGCTGCCCCGCCCCCGTATTGGCCTGGTCGGCCTGTGGGATTGACTGCTGCAGACGCCTTGGAAAACGACAACGAGACCGAACTTGCGGGGAGGAGGTTTACATTTGTCCCGAGAAGAGATCAAACCGTAGGCTTGCGCCTAATTGAAGCCCCTGGCCGTACTCGCATAGCCCGATTCGAACTTCAAATACCCCTCGAATATTGATCCAGCTTTTCGAATCGCGCCGACGACGACACGAACCAAATATCTTTCCTTGCCGGTGTGTAATGTCTCACAATCAATCTGCCGACCCAGGCACGGTACCGTCGTCAGCAAAACATGCAACAAGCTCATATCGACCTGCGGCCGACTTTCCAATGCAAGAAACGGTGACTTTGACCCCCCTGCAGAAATGGGCCGCATCCGCGTCCGACACCCAGTTCAATGCCTTTGCTGGCGCAGTAGGCGGGTTCACGTCTGGCGTCGTGACTTGTCCCCTCGATGTCATCAAGACCAAACTTCAAGCGCAGGGCATCATGAGGGTCTTCCAGGATGGCCGTCACGTTGGACAACCCAAGATGTACAATGGACTAGTGGGAACAGCCAGCGTGATTTGGAGGAAGGAAGGAATCCGAGGCATGTATCGCGGTCTGGGTCCGATTGTCATGGGCTACTTGCCTACATGGGCTGTTTGGTTTACCATCTACAACAAGAGCAAAGTTTGGTTGGCCCAGGATTATGGTATGTTGTTACCTGCAATAGTTCTGCCAAAAGTACCGAGCATACTAACGTATCAAGGATTAGACAACCCTCATCTGATTAGTTTCTGGTCCTCCATCATTGCTGGAGGGAGCAGCACGATTGTCACGAACCCCATTTGGGTCATCAAGACCCGACTCATGTCACAGACCCATTCACCGACGGCCGAATTTGCCGCCCAATGCATGTATCCCGGACCGAACAAGACACCGACGTCCAAATCGACGCGAGGATCTTCCGGGCATTATCGATCGACTCTCGACGCCGCTAAGAAGATGTACTATTCCGAGGGACTGGTGTCGTTCTACTCTGGGCTTACACCCGCTCTCCTTGGCTTAACTCACGTAGCTGTCCAATTTCCCACCTACGAGTATCTCAAAACTAAGTTCACGGGCGAGGGAATGGGCGAAGGCTCAGGAGAAGCACAGTGGCTCGGCATCCTATCCGCATCGGTGCTGTCCAAGATTCTAGCAAGCAGCGCCACGTACCCACACGAGGTCATTCGAACGCGTCTCCAGACCCAGCGACGACCACTAGCTGGAGAGCAGTTCCTTCAGGGGCTTGGCATTTCTGCCCACAGCCAGCGCAAGACAGCTGCAACGATCGACAATCGCAAATATAAGGGCATTGTGATGACGTTTAGGACTATCCTGCGAGAGGAGGGCTGGCGGGCCTTTTATGCGGGCTTGGGGACCAACATGATGCGTGCCGTGCCGGCTGCCACGGTCACGATGTTGACGTATGAGTATGTCATGCGTTTCCTCCACCAGATGAAAGCCGAAGGACAAGCCATAGAGCGCCGACACGCTGTTTGATGTCGGGGGGCATCATCCCATACGACATAAGATTCTTCAGGCTCGCCAAGAGCCGGCTGCTACGAGAGCTATACATTATCCCCCAAAAACTTGTACACTTTTTCGGAGAAACGATATACATACACATACATACATGGACATTGCATCCTGTCCGGGGATGGAGTGAATGCGAAAGTTTCGCATCAGATACCCCCTCTTCCCCCCCATTTTCATACCATCTGAATCAAGACACGCTTCTCGGCAATAGATAAGTCTGATTCATGGGTATCATATGACGTAATACTTTTCTTTAATGTATTTTTCCTGTTTTATGTTGGACATGTCAGTCCCTCTATTTGCTTGTTTTCTTTCTTATTGAAGCTACAGTGGTGGAAGTGATTTTTACAACGGTTGACGGTCACCAAACCTTGAGAGCAAGAGGGATGGCCGAGAGCTTGAAAGGCGCAAAAAGTAGCCCATACCCCTTTTATAAGAAGGATGGGGTCAGGCACTGGACGGTGGGAATTACTACATGGGCGTGGATCGTGGCATGGTGGACGTACATAGCATGGGAGTTTCGATGGCTTTTAACATATATTCATTTTACGCACGCACATACGCAGACTTGCGGAAACAGAAACTGCCAAGATAACAGAGAGGCTTGCTATAATTCATTCTTGCGTGCTAACTCCGCCGTGTTTCCCTTCTTGCTTGTCGAATGCACGACCGTGTGTATCTGAGAAGTGAGACGTCATTAGCCTTGTAGGCATGTGTGAACATGAACACGTTTGTACTGGTCGTGAATGGTATGCCTTGTATGTAATCCCCGGACGAGAGAGGGTTGACGAGAGTGGCATGTCAGTGGGAAAGCTGCTTACACTATCACCAGTATGGCCATGGTAAAAGCCGCACCGGGTGTGTAGAGTCTCTGCAGAAGGAGAACAAGGAGGTTAGTAGCCGCAATTCCTGTGGTGACGGTACGCGTCGTGGTTTAGTCGCGAGGGACGAAAGGAGAGAGACCTACTCGGGGATCCATCGAGGCCGAGTTGCTGTGTCAAGACTCAAGATTCTCAAGGCAGTTGGCGATGTCATGCGCTTGCGTTGTAACTTGTCGCGCGGTGGGTTTTTGTTGGGTGTCTGAGCGATGTCGCAAACGCCACGGAACAGCACGGGCGGAGCAGTGACCTCAGTTGGGAAAACGGCAAATCACGGAACGAAACGCGCGGAGAGACAGAAAGCGGGTTGGGGCTGGTTTGAGGAGACGCCGTAAACGCGCTTTTGCGCAAAGAAAGCTTCCGAGCGGGTCTGGCGCTGCAAGATGCATCATGCACTCAAAGTTCCGAACGTTGGTGGATGAAGGCACAGATTTGTCTGCTATTACTGATTCAAAACAGCTGATATCTATCAGCTATGTAGTAGAGAAAGCTAGCAGGGGCCCTTGAAGCTCCAGTTACGGTGTTCAGTGGGTTGGGCTGTTCAAACTTCAGCGACTGGTGCTAAAAGAATGGCAGAAAACTGCAAATATATGTGTATATTGTGTATATCCTTTTTTTTTTTTGCTGTAGTCAAGGTCTCAGTACATTCTGTATCTCACGACTTCGGCGCGCGATAATGCGATGACTTCAATACTTTGTTATATACAGCTGTACCATCTAGCTGTGTCTGACAGGATCCTATCACCCGCCCATTCGACCCTTTTATCGGTGCAATCGGGACAATTGATGGGACACATAATGCATACCTTCCTTCCTATCAAAACACAAGAGAAATTCTAAATCGCAAAAATGAGGACACCCAAGGCGTGCTTTGTGGCATGCACATTCACTGGGCGCTTCACATACATGATGACCGGCAGCGAAGGCTCCTGAGTCCTGGCGATGGCCACTTAGCACAAGCTTGTTCGAGAAGTATCAATGGGCCTAATGGCCAATATCACATTGGATTTTTTGGGCTTGTGCCAAGCCACATGCGATACCAACCTACAGGAATACAGCCAACGAATGAGAACGAACTGAACAACCTCCGGCACAGATCGCCTTCTCTCCTCAAGCGCCGGAGCATTATAATTTATGCCTTCCGGTACCAAATTGCTATAATCTATATAGTCACAGCGCTTCAAAATATCATCGCATTAGCCCGGCAAGATAGCATAGCGAAAGAGTCTACACGAAAGGCTAGAATGCGATGAAGTTCTGGAGTGCTGTGAGGATGTAGTTTACAGCGACTTGGTTACCGGAGGCATGATCTTCCAATGGCGCTTGAGGAGTGCCGAACGTCGTAGGTACACATTTGTTGATTGACCTTACCTTGCGATGATAGTATTTCTCTTGGTCTTTAACGGGAAGGGAGGCATCGGTGTGTGTCCCATCGATTGCTCTAATTGCGCAGGTACATAGATGAAAGTTGGAAGATGAGCTCTTTTGATCGTTGAAGTGCGTGCTTGATTGAAGCATTCCAATTATGTACATAATACATATGACTTTGTGTGCCCTGTCACTGTGTGTATAACTGGCGACCGCCTTTCTCCGTACCCTACCTATGTACCTAGGTACAGTACCCAGGCGACATGAGTACATGCCTAGGTACACATGCACTCCATAAGGTTCTTCTGAATCAGGCTTCTACATATCAGCGCATCAGGGCAACAGCGCGGGATGGAATCGACTTCGTCCCGCGTTTGTGCGACGTGATGCATCGCACCGCGAAGTCGCCATGAACCCGCCATGAACCCGCCATGAATCACCCCGTGAACCAATGAACCAATGAACCAACCACGCGTGCACGAGTAGAAAAAGCAAGTTGGGTCCTTTCGGCTAAGAAGCTGCTCGTTTGATCCCCAGCGCCAGCCCCTCGTTTCCGGCATCGCATCCCACAGGACGAGAAGATCCACAAGCTGGCTGGTTGACTGCTGCTGCTGCTGCTTTGGCCGCCGTTGTTGTTGTTGTTGTTGTTGTTCTTGCGACCAGATAGGTAGACCAACGGCTTTGCGCTGCCCCCTAAAGCGCGCATAACTTCCCTTCAGTCTCCCGCTTTCGACTTCTTCCTTCTTTTTCCACTACCCTTCAATCCCTTCCCATCTCTCATCGCATCTGTACTGTGGCTCCGCATAATTCTGTTGGCACAAGGGCCCTATATTGATCCCCTTCCACCATATCAAAAAACCCCGCCTTCAGCCGCAATCTTCCTTCTTGTCTTTCTCACCCCTTAACCCCCGAAGCAAGGAAGAAGGGAAAAAAGTACTACATACATAAAGCCAAACATGCCCGTCGTGCTGCGCAAGCGCAAGGCTCCTCTGCCGCCTCCCGCGCCGGCACCTCCCCGGAAGAAAACTCCCCGCGTTGATAGTGCGGATAAGGCGGTCTCAAAGGCCAAGGTTGGAGTAAAGGCCAAGGCTAAGGCTGCTGCCAGCAAGAAGAAGGAGGAAGAGGAGGAGACAGAAGAGGAGGAGAAGGCTGTGGTGCCTCAGGCTGAGAAGGACGCTTCTCCCCCTGCCGCTGCTGATGCCGACACTGCTGCTCCCGCTGCCAGCGCTGCCAGCCCAGCAGCAGCCAAGAAAGTTGCGGTGGGTGATGTCATCGACCTAGATGGGTTTGGGGGCGAGATCGAAACAAACGACGGCATAAAGACAAGTTTGAAGGAACTGGTGGAGGAGAGTGGCAGTGGAGTTGTGGTGTTTACTTATCCCAAGGCCTCTACACCGGGATGTAAGTCTTATGTGACCCCCTTTTTTTTTTAACATCACGGGCCAGACGAACACGGAACAGAACAGGGGACAAAGAAAGCCCAGAAATGGAAAGAGAAGGGTGATCATCAAAAGATTGACGCAATGTGGAAGGAGAAACGGATCACACGGATACGAATGCTCTACACTGTTTACTAATTGATTCTGATGGCCTCTCCCTAGGTACCACCCAAGTCTGCCTATTCCGCGACGCCTACACGTTGCTTACTGCTGGGGGACTCGCCATCTACGGCCTCAGCACGGACTCACCAAAGGCCAACACGACATTTCACACCAAGAAGAACTTGCCATATCCGCTTCTCTGTGACCCCAAGTCGACCCTCATTGCGGCTATTGGCATGAAGAAGCATCCCAAGGGCACGCAGCGCGGTGTCTTTGTCGTGGACAAGACGGGTAAGGTCCTTGTTGCGGAGCCGGGAAATCCGGTGGCTACGGCGGATAGGGTGAAGGCTTTGGTGAGGGAACTGAAGAGGTGATCTGTGAAGTGTCTGGCCTGTGATGATGATAGCTGGGATGGGATGGAATGGTAGGTTATGTGCGTTGTCGTTTTCTGTCACCGTTTCATGCTGTGAAATTTGTGAAGCTTGCGTGAAGAGAATCAGTTTTTTTTTTTCTATTCTTAGTTTTAGCGAACTGCAGCTTGGCTTATCTTGTGATCGAGGATCAATATGAGAGACTTTGTTTTGTGTCTGTCACTGTGGTCCGAAGTCTGGTCAATGTCGGATATGCCAGAGTTGTGGTCTGCAGAGGACAAGCTTGATCTGGATGTAGTTCCAGCTCACATAATCCCACTGAACTAGACTGGATAGTGAAGAATGGCTCATCTCTCAAATACACGTTCCCATGCTACGGACATATGTACCTCGGCTGAAGTCGTGATCAACTACATACATCGTCAAATACCTACGCGACCAAGGCAAAAGAGAAGACAGATAACTTCAGCGACGTTGCTGTCAAGTTTTTCAGCAGGACAAGGGAAGACAAACGCATTGCTGCCGTTTTCAGCAAATCCATGAACGCTATACTCGCCCAGTCTTCACGGAACTTCATGAGTGTGAATTGTCGAACAAGTGACAAGTACTGGGCTGGGAAGGAGACGTCATCACTAGAGGTGGCCAGTTTCGCCAAGTACCTTATGCGACCGACACATTTGTCGAAAAGTCGTAGGTACTTTGAGTTCTTGCAGTCAGTCGGATGGACTTCCAGCAACAAGCAGCAATAGATAGTCAGGTCTAAGGCGCAGCCATGCATTCTCAGCCACTTCTCGATATCAGAAGTTCAGGTCAGAACAGATACGTACCGACCGGCGTCACGTGCCTTTACTTTAACCCGCGGGCCGCGACCGCGACACATCCAGGTCCCGGCAAAGCATCGGCTACATTCGAAGCCCGGCAACCTCGAAACGCATCGTCAACGTCCATCACCCAGACAAGCTACTCTTTGCCCCGAACCGCATCCCGACTTTCCACCCCATTGCAACGCCACAATGTCTGCTCAGGCCGTAGCCAAGGCCGCTGGAGGCGTTGTCTCTATCACACAGGTACAGATACTCATTCCGCGCCTGCCCTATCACCTAGACTGACCACCCGGTGTTCCCTGCCTAGAAACAAACCCTCCAATCAACAGGAATATGGGAAACCATCCGCCGAGCCCTCGCCCTCGATCCTAACCGCTCCAACGGCGTCCCTCTGAACCCTTACTACCGTAACCCTGCGCCCGGGAGCAACGACCCAGCCGCGTTTGAAGACCCCGTCACTATGCCCGCGGGCGACATCGCCAACAACCCGTACTGGAAGCGCGACCACCGCAGGAATTACCCCCGACTGAGCGTCATGAAACAGGCCGACGTAGCGGGCTTGTTGGCCCTCGGCAGCGCAGCGAGCCCCAAGGTGGAGCTGATTGGAGAGGCGGGTGAGCAGCAGCTCGTCAAGGTGCAGGAGGAGGGTCAGAAGATGGGGCTGGCTAAGTGTCTGGAGATGGCGACGGGAGATGTCACCAAGGATGTGTTTGTGAATGGATTGCCGCCGCTGCCGAGTGGGCAGAGCTTGGTGGGGGGCAAGTGGGGTGTGTATGAGTATAAGATGACTGAGGAGCGGCCCTACCCGGAACGGTGAGTTATTGTTCTACTCCGCCCCTCTGTCTTCTTTCTTTGATGTGGTTTCGCCATGGCAACGGGCATTGTGTAATGGCGAAAGCGGAGGAGCTTCAGCAGTTGGGAGTGTAGGTTCGCTGGTTGGAGAGTTGAGATATGCTAACTTGAGGTGTATAGATACCCTTGCCGGAGTTTTGAGTAAAATGGGTGTTATGGAGGGGAAGAGAATGATGCGCAGCGATCGAATTCTGTACATAGAGGATCGCGATGGGGGGTCATAGACCTTAGACGTTGGGAGAATTAGCCCCCTCTTTCTTTTGTGGTTACCGTTTCTTGAGGCCTCACTTTTGTCGTTGGCCGACTGGTTGTTTGTCTGTGACATGAAGTGACATTATTCCCTTGTACTCTATCACCAACGCCTGAAAATGAATATATCAAGAACCATACTCCGTAGTGGTATCGTGAACCCAGCATACTCAAGCACACCCGCAACTTGAACATGCCATAACCCAAAGCAACTCCAACACTCCCCCTTGTCAAATCATGAAGCCATCCTCTCCACCACCTTGGTCTTCCCCTGCGCCCTCTTCACCCGATCATCAAAGTCCTGCACCCCCTCGTCGCTATTCTCCGTCGATAACGTCTCGGGCTCCACCAGCGCATACAGCATCTTAACATTCTTGTGCAGCCTCGCATTGCGCGGTAGCGGTGGCAGCGAACAAGGTGGCGTAGCTGTACCTGCGGCGGTATCGCGCGCCTCCTGCTCGTGCTCCTGCCCCGAGGCCGTGACCGCCGGGGGCATCCTGTTGGCCCAGATGATGGCCCGGCTGGCGAGGCGGCCGCTCTCGAGGAATTTCTCGAAGCCCGTCTGCATGCCGAACTGGCGGCCTTCGGTGCGGCCGGCCTGGGCGCCGTCGGCGAGACCTTGGGTGTAGCCCTGCTGGTAGAAGGTCTGTTCGAGGTTGAGGATGGAGTCGAAGGGGTCTGGTGAGGACATTGTGCAGATTCGGGGTTTCTTTTCTTTTTTTATCTGATGATGAGTGCACTAGGTGTTTCTCCGCTGGATAATAGAGAATTTTGAAATGTGAAATTGTGGGCGCTGCCATCGTAGGGAAGGGACTTGTTTGATCGTGGGCGCAAGTCTGGAAGTACATATGTACCTGATCTGATGGTGGTGTTTGTGAACTTGTGGACCTCGTGGCGGGGTACTTTGATCTGAGGCTTGTACGCGGGGGGTTTCAGGCTTCAGGACCGATAGTGGGATCGTTTCTTAAACAGACGTCACGATGAGCTACCTTGTAATGCGGAAAGAGAAAGGGGAACGAAAGATGCAGCCGAGTGATGCTCTATCTACAGCCTTGCGAGGGCAAAAAAAGCGATATTGAGTTGAATGCGTTTGTGAGTTGTAAACTTTGTAACTGGATGTAAATACGACGGTCACGACCCCTCCATGCACTGCTCAGATGGCGCTACCTGCAGAATTCAGAAATCGCGGATGAGTCAGTCCCGTTGACTGCCTTCTTCATCTCTTCCTCTCGCCCCGCAGATCCAACTCAAACTCTTCTTACCAGGCAAGACCAAACCACGCAAGATCCCAATTCGCGTGCAGAACCCTTCTTTGTGATGGCGGTCGAAACCCCCATCCTTCCCGTCAAGGGCAAGAAGAACATCCTTATCACCTCTGCACTGCCCTACGTCAACAACGTGCCCCATCTGGGAAACGTGGTGGGCAGCGTGCTCAGCGCCGATGTCTTCTCGCGCTTCAGCAAGCTTCGCAACCGTCCTACACTCTATATTTGCGGAACAGACGAGTACGGAACCGCGACCGAGACCAAGGCGCTCGAGACGGGTCAGACGCCTCAGCAGCTCTGCGACGAATTTCACAAGAAGCACAAGGAAGTCTACGATTGGTTCGAGATTGGCTTCGACTACTTTGGACGGACCACGACGGAAAAGCAGACGAAGATTGTCCAGGACATCTTTTTGAAACTACACAAGAATGGGCTTCTCGAGGAACGCACGACAACTCAGCCCTATTGCGAGAAACACGACGGCTACCTGGCCGACCGATTCGTCGAGGGAACATGCCCGAAATGCGGCTATGACGATGCGAGAGGAGATCAGTGCGACAAGTGTGGCGGTCTGTTGGATCCTTTTGAGCTGATCAACCCCCGATGCAAAGTGGACGGCGCGCAACCTGTACCGCGCGATACCAAGCATATCTTCTTGAAGCTCAACGAGCTTCAGCCCTCCATTGAGGAGTGGTTCGAGGATGCGCACAAGAAGTACGGCTGGCCCGCAAACGGCACAGCCATCACCAAGTCATGGCTGACCAAGGGACTCGAAGGTCGGAGTATCACCCGTGATCTCAAGTGGGGTGTCCCCATTCCGCTGCCTGGCTACGAGAAAAAGGTCATCTACGTGTGGTTCGATGCCTGCATAGGCTACCCTTCCATCACTGCCAACTACACGGACGAGTGGGAGAAATGGTGGAAGAACCCGGAGGATGTCTCGCTCTATCAGTTCATGGGCAAGGATAATGTTCCCTTCCACACTGTCATTTTCCCCGGTTCGAAAATTGGAACTGGCGAGAAATGGACCATGCTGAACCACCTGTCGACAACAGAATACCTCAACTACGAGAACGGAAAGTTCTCCAAGTCACGAGGCGTCGGTGTCTTTGGCAACCAAGTCAGGGACATTGGTATTTCTCCGTCGGTCTGGAGGTACTACCTCCTGTCGAACCGGCCCGAGACGGCGGACACTCAGTTCGAATGGCAGGCTTTTGTTCTCTCCAACAACAGTGAATTGCTGGCCAACTTTGGCAACTTTGTCAACCGAATCGTCAAATTCGTCAACGCCAGATGCGATAGCACCGTGCCTGACTTCTCGGCCTCTTACACCGACGACACATTTGACTTCCCCGCGTGGATTGCCCGCGTCAATACCCTCTTGGCCGAATACGTGGACGAGTTGGAAAAGGTGCACATTCGCGCCGGTGTGAGGAAACTCATGGAGATCAGCACCGAGGGCAACGCCCTGCTACAGTACAGGCTCGACAACGCCAACCTAGTTGAGCGTCCCGAGCGGACCAACACTATCATTGGTCTCGCCCTCAACCTCTGCCATTTGCTCGCGTCTCTTGCCTCGCCATACATGCCCTCCACGTCCGAGTCCATCTGCAAGCAGCTGAACACATCGCTCGCCCACATCCCAGACGTTTGGACCCCCGAAGTTCTCAAGAGCGGTCACAAGATCGGCAAGGCTGCCTATCTGTTTACCCGCATTGACGACAAGAAGGTGACGGAATGGAAGGCGCAGTTTGGCGGTAGCGCCGAGTCTCGCGCTGCGGAAGAGGCTGCCAAGAAGAAGAAGCAGGAGGAGAAGGAGAAGAAGAAGGCTAAAAAGGCTAAGAAGGCTGCCGAGGCCGCTGCTGCCACTGCTGCTGGGGCCGCACCGGCCGAGACGGGTCCTGCTGAGAATGGTGCCGCCGCCACCGCTGCCGTGACCTCACCCTCACCAGCCGAAGCAGGCTCTGTTGAGAAGGCCGCCGAGATCTCACCGGCCGAGGCAGTTTCTGCTGAGAAGGGTGCCGCCGTAGACTCCACTCCCAAGGTTGCGGAGAATGGAGTCAAGGAGACGCCGCTGAGAGGGCCGCGTACGAAGGACGATTTCTTCAAGGATCTTGTCATTCGGTTGAAGAAGCCCACGGATCAGTAGAGGGGGATTTGAGAAGTCGAAATTAAAATCAGTCTCTGGATTCGGGTGCTGCCTAAGGGTGGCCACACAATAGCACTACAAGTGGCAGCATGGAAGGATGAAACTGAGCTCAAGAAGAGAGAGTAGAGGTGAATCATGGGGGCGAACACCATACTTTGGGGTGGTGACGGGTAAATTAGGTAGATGGATGCCATGTGTAGGGCGCATCACGTATGGCATGGCGCAAGAGGTGTGTGTGCGACTTTGAGGGCCTTGGAAGCGACGTTCTTTGAAATATAGTGTACTTGATGAAATAAAGACAAGACATCTTTGCGACTCGTGCGGACGGATGACAGCGTCACGGAATCGACTGGTTTGCAGTCTCGAGTCAACATCCGATGTGCGTCCTGGTCCGGAGTTTCGCTCAGGATTGGACTGTGATGGACATGTGTATCTCTCTGTTACACTACACTACGTTTCAAGGTCCAGCGCCGTAGCCTTTGCCTGTCGGGCTCGATCCTCCTTGACTGCGTCTGCAACCTGCGTCGAGTTGCCGCCCACGACAGTTTCAATGACACTCGGTGAAAACTTGTGCGACCTTCTTCATGTGTTTCAGCAGTCCTTCAGACGCTGACTCAGTCCGCAGTCGCCGGTCGGGCCACAATAATGATCAAAAGATGCATGGCATGTTGGACAAAGGTATAGAAGTAGCTCAATTGCGAAGCTTAGTTGTGCTAAAATGACCCTATTCAGTTGTGTCGCACTCGTAGAGAAACGCCTTTGATGTACATACATACATACATACATACATGTAGGTAGGTAGGTACCTAGCGCTAACAAAGTAGGTACAGTGGGGTCTCAAAAGTCCTGGAGCGAAATCCACTAATCATGTCGTGTCTCGACACAACCCATTCTCCTGCATAACGTTCCAATTGAC